>CAJNJA010015639.1:250-11669 GCA_905231915.1 Symbiodinium necroappetens | reverse complement strand
ATACTCCTTAATATGGGTAATGCAGGGTTTATATCATCAGCCGTAGAAGCCCTGAACCCTAGAAGCCCTGAACCCTGAACTCAAAGTCCGAAAGCCTAAACCCCGCTCAACCCCCTAAAGTCACACTAGAAACCCTCATCCGAAGACCTCGGCCCCCCTGAACCTCGAAGCCCGCGCTTTAGGGTGTAGGGGCGAAGCCCGAAACCTCCTGCTCTTAGCAATAATATCAGGTGTTCTGGTCATCAGGAATCATGTGTTCGGACAGAGGAGGTCCGAATGTGTCAAATCGTTGCTTTTTGTCGGGAGCAGATGGGTCAAGCCTCTCTCTCTTTAGGGTTTAGGGTTTATATAGGGTTTAGGGTTTATAGGGTTTATAGGGTTTATAGGGTTTATAGGATTTACAGGGTTTAGGGCTCATAGGGTTTAGGGTTTTGGGTGTCTCCCCGAACCTCTCTCGCGAACCTCTCCCGAGCCTTCTCGATTCTCTTTTCGTCATCGGGGCTCCGTCAAGTCTTCCCCGAATCAAGGCTCTCCCGAACATCCCCCAAAAGCCCTCCCCCATGCCTTTACCGAAACCCTAAACCCTAGGCACTCCCGAGCCACTGTGGTGCCGGGCGGAGGTGGCGGTGCCGGCAACACTGTCCTGCGAGGGCGGACCTGCCGCGAAGTCGTTGACTCCAACCTCGCCCGGGCCCATATTGCCCGTTCTTCCTCTGTCACAAGCCCCAATGCTTCCCTGGTCCGGAAGCTTTCCCCAGACGGGCTGCTCAATACTGCTCCTCCCTGGGTATGCGTCACCGGCTGCCACTGATAAGCCAATGGTGCTGTCGTCGAGGGGACCTCTGCGGGAGGCGGCTGCATTGTCGAAGACCTTGTCGCAGACGGCGGCATAGGAGGCGGAGGTAGTGGCGCCGTAGGAGTCGGAGGCGCTGATGCTGGGCGTGGAGAAGATGCCACCGCCTTTGGAGAAGATGCCGCCATATGCCGCCGCTTTCGGAGAAGATGCCGCCGCTTTCGGGGGCGTCTTCGGTGCCATTGACCCCGGGCCTTTCGGAGGGGTAATCGGGCGGCGCGACGGAATCCAAGACGGCTGTGGGACCCAGTGTCCCCATCGCTCCTCCTCCCGAGTTTCAAGGCACTCCCGAGCCACCCGAGTTTCCCAGAACTAGACGCTTGCCGCGAATGCCTGCAACCTCCTGAATGAAAGCCACCAGCGAAGATTCCCACACTCTTGGTGATCATGAACCCCTGTTAAGACCAAAGCACCCGTGTGGCTGGGTCCAAGCTCCCTTAGCCCCAAACGCTGACCCTAAACCCTATAACCCCCAAAACCTTAAATCCCAAGCCTTAGACCCCGACAGCCCAAACCCGAAATGCCAAGCCCTGAAGCCAAAACCCTGCAAGCCGTACACCCTTCAATCCTCAATCCCTTAAATCCCAGACTCCCACATGACTGAGGGACCGAGCCCACTTCATCTGTGCATCCGCCTCCAGTCTGTACCAGGGCCGCTTCACTTGACACCTGTGGACTCTATAAGCTGTAGCTAAAGCTTCTAGCGTTGTGAGGTGTCGGTTTCTAGGGTTTGGATTTTAGGGTTAGGGGTTTGAGGGTCTAGGGAGGGTTGTAGTGGTTCAAGTTCTTAGGATGAAATGGGTCGTAGGGTTCGGAATCTTATAGGGTTTAGGGGGGGGGGCTGTTGCCAAGGACCCTGTATGAGGGTGAGAGTTAGGGCTCAGGGTGCGGGGATTAGGGTGCAGGCTTAACTGATATATAGGGTGCTGGCCCCGGGCTTCATTTGGGGGTGTCCGAAAATAGGGGACCCCTAATATAGTACCCTAAATAGTAGGATCCTTATGATAAGGGTCTCAAAATAAGGCACACCCCTTATTTTTCGGAAACTCCCATTTGATTCTTAATCAGGGTCCCTGGTTTAGGTCCCCAAAATAGTACGGCACCCTTATAAAAAAAAGGACCCTAAAAGGGGTACCCTAATTTTGAGCACTACCCTAAACCCTAAACCCTAAACCCTTATTAACCTAAACCCTAAACCCTAAACCCTAATTTTGAGCACTACCCATTTGATTTTTTGGTCTTGCTTCCTTGTCTGCTTCGTTGAAGCTGAACACGCTTCTCATCTTCAGGTCTTTGGGGCTTTAAGGGGGGCTTTTAAAGTTTAGGGTTTAGGGCTTCTAGGGTTTTTAGGGTTTACGGTTTAGGTTTGAGGGCTTTAGGCTTTCAGGGTTTAAGGTATCCATTACTATAGCTGAAAAAACCAGCCTCAAAACATATATGGGGGTTAAGAGAAAGTCACATCGAGCTTCTAGGATTCACCCAAAAACCGAAACCTGGGATCCACAAGCAGAAGCGCAAACACGAATGTTTGCTTGGGCGTGCTTTTTCTGTCTAAAAAAAAACAGATATCTCTAAATACTATATGGGCAGTTCTCTAAAGTAGGGTTCCTTCTAGGGTCCTTCTTGAAAAGGGCGCCGTACCATTTTGGGACCTAGAAAGAGACCCAAATCTAGAGAACTACCCAGATAGCCCGTGTGGACACTCGAATTACAAGGGTCTTATTCACCTCGTCAGAACCGGAAGTCCAAATCAAAGGCCCTTCCTGGACCCCATATTACCTACCTTTTTAGGGCCCCTTATTGTAATTTCTTTCTATAAGTCCTCAAAAAAGTAGGTTCTTTGGGGGTTAAGGTTCATCTTAAGACTGGCAAAGCCCGGGGTTCCGAAACTCTTCAGGGTTTACCTGGACCCCAAAGAACCTGCCCTTTTAGGGTTCCTTCTTATGATTTCTTAAAAAAAAGAAGTCCTGAAAAAAGGTGGGATATTTGGGGTTAAGGTAGGATACTTCGGGTTAAGGTAGGGGCAGTGTAAGGGGAATTTCAGGTCAAGGGTCATGGGCTTTTGGGGTTTTAAGGTTTTAGGGCTTCGGCTTCTAGGGGTACCCCCGGGCCTTTCCACGCAAAAAGAAGACGTGGCCCGAGAAGAAGGGCTCTGTTAAAGCGTGGGGTTTAGGGCTTCGGGTTTAGTTCAGGGTTTAGGGTTCAGGGCTTTGGGGGCTTAGGGGTTTCGAGATGTATATAGTGGTTTAGGGTTGGGGTTCAGGGTTTAAGATGAATGCTTGCTCATATCCTGCACTGAATCACCGGCATCGTGGAAGCCATGACAACGCGTGTCGCGCGTTGATTCGGCCGACTCGGCAGCGAATCAACATACCCAAAGGCTCCATGTACCCATATAGTGTATATACTTAGGCCTTAAAGCGGTTCCTATATAGGTACTTGAGGGTCTAAGTATATACTATATGGGTACATGGGGCCTTTGGGTACGCGAGAGACTTCTCCAGAAGTGACTGCAAGCAAAGCCCAGACTCCTTCAAAGACTCTACCTGGACCCCTAAAAAACCTACCTTACTAGGGCTCCTTATTATAATTTCTTCGTATAATGTCCTCAAAAAGGTAGGTTCTTTGGGGTTAAGTAAACCTTAAAAAGCCTAGTTTCTTTATATAATGTCCTCCAGAAAAAGGTAGGTTCTTTATGGGGTTAAGGTAGCGTTTGTGGAAGGTGGCGTGGGAAGGACGACCCCGGAAGGCGACCACAACCCCCACTCGGCAAAGAAGCCGGCGAGGTGAGGCATCATCAGGTTCAGGGTTCAGGGTTTTAGGGTTCAGGGTCCTCCGCTCCCAGACTTCCTCCTCGAACACGCCCGGCAACACAACCTCGCCCCGGGCACACGCGGCTGAGGCACGTAGGCTACGTTCTCGAAATTGTAGCGCTGCACGTCAGCATTGTAGGCTTGGTAGCGGTACTTGAGCTTCATCTGCTTGCCATCCGGCCATATTCTGGAGTTCTGCAAACGCAGGCCTTTACAGGATGCGCCCAGGGAATATCCGATTGACCCTGAACCCTCGCAGCTGCTTCTCTGATCCTTATACCCCAGGGCTTTAAGCTCTGAAACCAAAAAACCCAAGCTCTTACTCCCATCCCTACATCGTACTCTCATCCTTGCATTCTATCATCTCCGAAGACCCAAACCCTACCGTCGCACCCTAAACCCTAAACCCTAAACCTTAAACCCTAAACCCTACATCCTAGAAACCCTAAACCCTAAACCCAAAGCCTAAAGTCGTACCCTCGTCCTTGCACCCTCAGCTCTCCCCCGATCCCCCTATCCCCCCCTCCCCCCTGTTCCGGCCGTGTGCAGAAGAGCATCTCCGCCGGGTTCTCGCCCTTCGTACAGTTTCGGGCTTAGAGGTTGTACCCGTGGGCTCCAAAGTAGTTCCGTTTTTGGGGTTTATATTTGGGATCCTGTAAGGTAACCCTGAAAAGGAACTACTTAGGAGCCTATGGGTGGGGCCCAACGTCAAGTAGGTCCTTATAAGGCCTAACGACTTAGGAGGCTCTTCGGGTCGATAGGTATCTAGAAAAAGTCATGTTGTCTTGTTTAGGGCTTCGGGTGGAGGGTGGGTTCAGCCAACATCCCGAAGCCAGCAGCCTGGAACCTCCTCCGAACCCCAAAACTGTAAGCTAGACTGCTTGCGCCCGAAAGTACCCATAGGCCCCTAAGTAGTTCCTTTTTGGGACTACCTTATAGGATTCTAAATATAAACCACAAAAAAAGGCCCTACTTAGGGGTCTATGGGTACATGCCGAGTTCCCCTCGAGGCCCCGGGACTCCCCCGCATGCAACTGCATGGAGCCTGGTCGCAGGACAAACCCAAAGGCTCCATGTACCCATATAGTATATACTTAGACCCTAAAGTACCTATATAGGAACCCCTTTAAGGCCCAAGTATATACTATATGAGTACATGGAGCCTTTGACAAAGAAGGGCAGAGGACCATGTCCTTACTCTCCGCGTTCCACGAAAAGCCATGAGGCCCATGCTGCTGGCCTTGCCATGGCATAGGGCGGTCCGGATCTTTTTCTACTAAACCCTATAAACCCTAAAACCCTAACCCCTAAACCCTAAACTTCTGAACGATCGCCTCTTGATCTTGGTTAAGGATCTTCCAGCCTCAGCCGGAGCTCCAACTGAGAACCATGTCGTGCTTCGACTCCCAACGGTGGGATCTTTTCTTATCTTAGGGTTTAGGGCCGTTTAGGGTTTAGAGTTTAGGGTTGAGGGTTTAGGCTCTTATCTTACCCCATGGGCACGAACAGCCGCATACGATCACGCAATACAGAAGACCACACGACGTAACCTCAATATGGAGTTGGGAGTATTGCAGACCGTTGCTCAACAAAAGCTTCCGATCATAATCCTTACTGCGAGAAGCGGGCTATCAACTAGGGTCTGCAATAGATTTCAGGAGAGTGCGCCACTCCTATATGAAGGACCCTAAAGAGGAACCCCAATTTACAGAACTGCCCAAGCAACTTGTGGTTATGGAAGGGAGTTGAACTCCAAACCCTAAGCGGCAAGCCCTCAACCACAACGGTTTAGGGTTTAGGGTTTGGGGTTAAGGGTCTAGGTCCTGTAATACAGCCTCACTCTCGTGCCCAGACTAACGGAGAAGGTTCCAGTCTCGAAGACGACACACTACCATGCAGCCTAAATCTTAGATTCGCCAGCCTCTAAACCCTAAACCTTAAACCCTAAACCCCTAAACCCTAAACCCCTAAAGCCTAAACCCTAAGCTCCAAGCCCCGAAAACCCACGAAGCCCAACTCTGAAGTTCGACCTTTGCCCCCCCTTCCAGAGACGGGCCTGGTCCTCTCCGCGACGCCTAGGAGAGGCACTGTGGCTAAGAAGAGCCCCGGAGACCAGTTTGGGGTCCAAGGTTCAGGAGCTCAGGGTTTAGGGATTTAGGGTTTAGGGTTTAGGGGTTTAGGGTTTAGGGTTTGGGGTTTAGGGTCTTGGTATCCCTTGGGGATCATGTGCTTATGTAGCAGCGGCATCTGCTCTTCGGGCTTGTAAACAGGGCTCATGAAAGAGTAGCTGCGTAGGTTGCCATGGATCCTTGGGGCTTTAGGGCGCGAGCTTCCCTGTTCCGGGCTTGGGGCTGTGGCTGCTGCCTCTCCCCTCTGAGGGGCTGAGTACCCTAGCCCAAAAAAGGTTAACCTTTTCAATTATAGTAGGATTATACCAGGCCCAAAAGGTTAAAGGTTACCTACTCAGCCTCTCCCCTCAATTTTTCAACTGAGTCTTCCATGCAGAAACCACGGGACGATGTATGTCAACCCTAAACCCTAAAATTACATCTGCATCTGGGCGGGTTGCGACATCATAAATTCTTTCAGGACCCAGACCTTGCCCGTGAGAGCAGCTACCGAGAAAAGCTTCAACTTAAAGACCACTCTTAAAGGAAACTACAGGTGGGGAGTTTAGGGTATATAGGGCTTCTATAGGGCTTCTATAAGGCTTCTATAAGGCTCCTATACCGGTAACTACCCACCTGAAAATGTCCTAGACCCGAAACCGCTCCAACTTCGTTGTTCAACCTGCTGCCTTCCAAAACCGTAAAGCTCTACTCGTCCTAGTCCTATACGCCATACACCGGTAACCCTCGAATCCCAGACCCTAAACCCTAAAACCCTAAACCCTAAATCCCCAACCCTAAACCCTAAATCCCTAAAACCCTAAACCACAAAGAATCCAAAAACCCTAAACCACCAACCCCAAAGAATCCAAAAAACGAGCACCCTAAACCCCAAAGACTCCAAAAACAGAGTGAGTGTCTTAGCGCCCGGGCCTGGCTTCGGCTTGGCCAGAGCGGCCTGGCTTTGCCCCAGAGCGCTCCGGGCTTTGGTTTGGGGTTTCCTTTAGAGGGTACTATAAGGGTTCCTTTAAAGGGATCTATTAGGGGTTTAATAGGGTTTATAGGGGTTTAGGGCTTAGGGTTTATAGGGGTTTAGGGGTTATAGGGGTTTAGGGTTTAGGGATTTGGGGTTTAGGGTTTCAGGGTTTAGGGTTTAGCCGGTTTAGGGTTTAGGGTTTATAGGGGTTTAGGGTTTATACGGGTTTATAGCGGTTTATAGGGGGTTATAGGGGTTTATGGGGGTGTAGGGTCTAGGGTTTAGGGTTTTGGGGTTTAGGGGTTTAGGGTTTAGCCGGTTTGGGGTTTATAGGGGTTTAGGGGCTTAGAGTTTACGGCTACGATTTAGGGTTTAGGGTTGAGGTTTAGGCTTTAGGGCCAGTCTGAAGCTTTGCGAAGGCTGCCTTGGATAAGGTTCTGTCTTCGGGCGTGCATAGTAATGGGGAGTTTCTCAGGGCCTGTTAGGCTTGTGCAAGGCTTTTGGAAGGCTTTTCAAGGGTCGGTGTGCCTAAACCCTGAACCCTAAAGCGTGTATACGGACTCAGGTGCTTGTGGAGACCGGTACTCATGCGAAAGTGCAGCCAAACACTCAGACTTCGGCGGACGTGTGGGTACTGCAGGGAGCTTAATAGGTACAACAGGGTTTCGGGGTATATTGATTATAGCATAAATAATAAGGAGCCCCAAAATAGTATTGGTAATTGTCTTGGCCCCTGTAGTATATGTTGCTCTCTCGTCGGATCCGGAGGGGAGGCACAGCGATAGCCTTTGGCTTCTTCATCCGCTTCTTATTCTTTACTTCCACTTTCGGAAGGGCTGCCGCGACCCGTGGCGGATATTGATCACCATAGTTGATGCAAATATCCTTGCCCTTGGCCACCGTTAGGCTCGACACACAACTTGAGTGCAAGTTATTACTGTCAGCATGTCGGTGCCCGGTCGTGAAGTCAAAGGCTGAATGCAGTGCATCCGTTGCAGATGACTGAAGGGCTCCGAGCCCAAAGGATCCGGCGAAGACCTCTGCGGTGCTTCGCAGGGTTCACCATCCTGTCCTCTTTGAATCGTTCTGCTGTGAAGATTTCGCTGAAGGCATGGCGAAGCTGTGCAATAATGTTGGCAACCAATCACCTTCAAGCACCTGTGAGAGGGCCTGCTGCAAAGTGCGCCTTACACGTACATTCAAGGCAAGTACAGTGGATTAGAACTAGCTGACACAGGCATCATTGACGAACCCAGCCAAGGATGCGATCACCAGCCACTTCACTGTCTTGTTGCCATCTTCGGCATGTGGCTTCGCCTGAGTTCGCGCAATGTCTCTCTCCCGCTTTCTTCCCGCATGCACAGTCTGTGCGCAGCGAGCGCAACATCCCTAAGTTAGGAACCTACATCAAGCTCTGTAATTAGGGGTCATACTGCTGATGATAGAAATCCCGCACTACCTTAAGGACCCTAAACTATGGGAATGATGGTATAATCCCTATTATGGGTAATGCAGGATATCTATCACCAACCGTATATCATCATTTCAAGCAGGTTCAACAGTTACGGCAGCTTCTGTTAGGTTCTTCAGGCCTAGTGGCCGGAACCCCAAAAAAACCCTAAACCCCGAAAACCCTCAATCCTCAACCCAAGCCCTGAACCGAAGCCCTGAAGCTCCGAAGCTCTGAAGCTTAGGCTGGTTCCCTCTTGGGGGGTATATTAAAAATGATCATGTTTAATCCTTTCTTGGGGTTGTATTTTATAATAAAAATGTAAAATTGTAGCCAACAAGGATCCAGTAGGGGTTTATGGGGGTTTATGGTGTTTAGGGTTTAGGGTGAACCATAAGCCCAGAACTCTAACCCTGAACTCGGAACCCTGAATCCTGGATCTGTTGAATCGGATGCCGTTGCAGCCTTCCTTGTCGCGTCGGCGCATCGCACCTGCAAGGGGAGTACTCACACGGCAGAGTGCGAGAGAGCGAGAGAGAGACCAGACAGACAGACAGACAGACAGACAGACAGACAGACAGACAGACATGATAGACAGACCTTATTCAAGGGATTTTTTTACCTAGACTATGAGCTGAAGGCAAACGAGCATTAGGCCTCAAACGCCATACTATGAACAGTCACTAACTCGGATTTAAGATTTTATAGGGTTTAGCGTGTTAGTGACACTCTCAGACCTTCCGTTCAAAGGGGGCTCAACAAGTAAGATACAAGTCAGAATCGTGTTGCTAACTGCTGAGGCTTGTGCAGAGTCACGTTCAAGGGATAGGGGCTTAGGGTTTAGGGCTTAGGGTTTAGGGGCTTAGAGCTCTTGAGCGGGTAAGCAATGTTCAAAGGTGCAATACCAGACTGATTGCTGACAGCTGCTTCAAACCGACGCGTATCACCATCGCAATGCCGCAGCAGTCCTTGCAACAGACCAAACCCTAGACATATAGATACTCCGTACATTCAGTAAGCAAAAAGCACTACACTGTTGAATTACATCAACTGCAGAAACATGCGGCTTCCAGCGCTACAAAGACACGGGAGTATCAAGCTTTGGAAAAAAGAATAATATAAGTATCACTAGACACAACTTCAGACTGTCAAGACCTGCATCTATTTGAAGGAAAATTCACCCAAAACGACCATGCAGAATCAAACAGCCGCCATAACTTAGGCAACCGAACCTGACATGTAGCTCCCGCTTTTGGTTTTGCTTTCGTTTAAACCAGCCTGAGAATAGAATGACTGTCCCTGAACTCTAGAACCCAAACGCCCAAAATCTGTAGAGCCCTCAGAAGCCCGAAGCCTTTAAGCCCGAAAAGCCGCAACAACCCTAAACTTCTTAATCTCCTGAAACACCCTGAACCGCTAAACCCTAGTAACCCTATTCCTATTTCAACACCTTGCATATCACCACCCTCCCCACGCCCCCCCCGCCCCCCTCCCCCTACCTCGAACCCGGGCGGCCGCTTCGGCTCTTACGCGCGCTTCTCGCTGAGCAGCCCTGCAGCGGCTGACCCTAGACCCGAGGGTTTTGGGTATGGGACTTGGGTAGGCGGGGCAGCGAGTTTGTAGGTGATTGGTGGTTTAACTAAGAGCTACCCTAAACCCCAAACCCTAAACCCTTGTGTATAAGTGTGATGGAGCTTTCGCTTTGCAGACTAGGGTTTAGGGATTAGGGTATAGGTGTTTGAAGGGCGGTAAGTTTGTAGCTGCTCAAAGGCTGAAGGGTTTAGGGATGTTTGGTCTTGAGAGGTTATGGGGCTTTGGGGAATGGAGGTCGCGCGGAGGGTTTATAAGGGTCTAGAGTTGTTTTTGGTGAGGTTGAGGTTCTATGGCTTGGGGAGTGTTCTTGGCATTCTTGAGCTTTCCAATCTGTGTTTTCCTGAAAATTTGATAGCATGTTTGTGCTTGACGCATATGAACGGGCTTGTCTGTCTCTTGTGTGTTGAAACCTACGTTAAAGTTGGTTCGAAGCCTAGATTTCCCTATGGGTCCAAGTAGTGCTTATTTATGGTTTTGGGTACCCATAAAGGCCCCAAAGTCCTTCAATACTGAGTACTTGGACCCTTAGGATTTCATTCCTAGCACTTGGAGCTGGCTTGTGGAACTTGGAACTAAGGCACTAAGGGTCCATGTAGCCAAATAGATCTACTTTGGCCCCAAAGTACCCAAATAGGGACTACTCTAAAGCCAAAGTATATCTATTTGGAACGTGGACCCTTAGGGTAAGGCACTAACGGAACATAAACGAGTCTCCACGCCGAAACAACCTGTCCTAGACGCTAAGTCACCGAGTAGTCTGCACGCCGAAAGACAAGCCATGGTTTATCAATCGCGCAGCTTGGTTCAATCTAGTTCCTCCTTCTGACATCTGAGCTTCTTGTTGTGATTCGGGTTTTCGCGCCTGCCGTAGCAGCTGGGTTCTGCCACGATTATAAACCCTGAACCCAAACCCCGAAGCCCTAAAACCTCAAAGCATGATCACGCAACAAAAACATGCACGACCCTGCCCGCGAGAAGCCTAATAGTCCTTTTGAGCCGTGCACCTAGCGCCCGGTCTTACCGCTTAGGGTTTAGGGGTTAAGGTTTGCTTTCGGGGTACACTATAGTATACGTACGCTCAGTCCTATACTGGTCCGGCCCTAGGTATTTACCCTCCGCCTCAAGCCTCATGTCGTGCTCTTTTCCATTAGGCAAGATTGAGACCCTAGAGCCTCAACCAAAACTCTGGGCCTATCGCCGGGAAGGCTCTTGAATGCTTGGATCCGCACCTGGTGCCGTCGTCCGCCTGACGGTGCGGGAGGTAATATAGGGGCCTTAATAATTACCTCTACTGTTTTTTTTTTGGTGGGTTCTTTATTGTTATTGTTATTATTATTGTGATTATTATTATTCCTATTGCTATAGTATACTAGACCCAAAAAAGCCCTATTCAAATCATTATAAGGCGCCTAATGTAAGTAGCAGAGCTTGAAACCTCGGATAACGCATCAAACCCTCCAGCCTGCTCCAAATCCCCGTATGACCCAACACCCTATATTTATAGCCATAATCGTAATATTAAATAATTCTAATTTACAGTAATAATTAATAATGGTATTATTTGATAATATTACTGATAGTATTAACAGTATTAACAAGAACCCTAAAACCCTAAACCCCAAGAGC
>CAJNJA010015638.1:0-11669 GCA_905231915.1 Symbiodinium necroappetens | reverse complement strand
CCTTTAAAGGGATCCTTTAAAGGGTCCTATGAGGGCTACTATAATAGGGGCCTGAATAATTAGAAGAGGGTTTTGGGCTCCTTAAACGGGTTCCTTTGAAGACCAATATCTTTCACATTGCCAAAGAGCGCGAACAAAACACAACGGACCATGTATACCATCACTTCGATTCTCAGCAAGTCTATGAGTCTATAACATGTCACAAAACACACTCTTATCGGCGATGCCTCAGGCTTCCAAAAACCTAACTGGTTCCGAGTTGGGGCTACATTAAACATGATCATTTTTAATCCTCTTTATTGTGTTTGATTATCACAAAAATGTAAAATTGCCCAACAGGACTCAGCTAAGGTCACAGCCCCCTCGCTTCTGCATCATCGAAGACCACGTGCTGCAAGTCGTCAAGGATTCCACCTGGTTAGGGCTCACAATTTAGAGTTGCAGGGTTTAGGGGACCCCGGGAGGATCTAAACAGTAGACTCAGTAGATCCTCTAATTAGGCACCCTGACTACTAACCACTAAAGGGTACTTCGTAGGAACCCCCTTAAGATATCTATTCTTTGGATCCTCCCGGTGGTCTAGGTAGGGCTCACAATTTAGAGTCGCAGGCCTAGGTTTCAGGGCTCCGTGTTCAGGATCTCGGGTTTCAAAGTGAATGAGTATGCCTTCGGGGCTTAGCCGCTGGGGTTCAACTCTGGAGGTCTCCACCCTAAGCCCTAAACCCTAATCCCTAAACCCTAAACTCTAAACCCAAATTTGCCAAAACCGTAAACCCTAAACCCTAACCCCTAAACTCTAAACTCTAAACCCTAAACCCTAGGGTTATCGGACCTTGTGCCCTCCTCGGGACTCCCCCCTGGCTACACAGAACAAGCCCGAGTCTCATGAGATCTGGAGCTTTGGGTTTCTATGCCATAGAACTGTATGGCGGGGCCATAAGACATGATACTTCAACTTGTCGGGGACCTAAGGGAATAATGCTTCAACAGTTTTCAGACCCCAATGCTACGGAGAAGCCAAATCTTCGACTTGCACCCCAAGGCGCTGGTGGCGCTGTTATTCCAGTAGCTGTTGAGAGCCACTGCAATTTCTCGACATACCTGGCGCACATATGCACTTATGTGCTCACAGCTACCATGATCATAACGACAGTTGCTATGTACGAGCACTATTATTCTCACGACAGATTGCGTGTTGCTGCTATGACGAGAATACTTATCATTACGACACTACTACCTACTATTTATATCAATGTTAATGCCATATTACAAATGGTCATTTTTCATGCCTTTTAGGGTTATATCAAACAAAAATGTAAAATTCGATCCGACAAGGACCCAGATTTGTATTACTGTTATTGCTGTTGTCATCCGGTTCGGCCCCAGGCTTCCCCCGAACTTGGCGAGCCCATGTCCGCCGTGCCACTGGGCGGGCTTCGCTATGGCATTAGGGTTTAGGGTTTAGGGTTTAGTAAGGTTAGAAGTACCTTAAACAGGGGTTATAAGAAGCTATAAGTATCACCTTATTTACAACCCCAGGTTACTAAGTCCAATGATCCTTGGAAGTCCGTAAACCTTTATAGAACCCTTGCCGACGCCCGAAAAGAGCCCTTATGGAACCCCTATACCAGGAAAACCCTAAACCCTAAATCCAAAGTCCTGTACCAAAAAAATGCTAAATCCCGGACCCTAACCTGCTAAACCGTCATGCCGTCAGCTTCGTGTGTTCTTCTTTGTGGCCACTCGGCCTCCTTCATTGCGGCCTGCGGACCCGCTTTCGCATGGACCCTTGGAACTTCCCTTAACCTTGGAACCCTTCTTTACCCTACCCTAACCTCCCAGGTACCTACTATATAGGGCCCTAGGGGCTCTAGTACCCCATATAGTAGGTACCTGGGGTGTTAGGGCTACTTATGGCTCTCTTAAACAGGGTTTAGGGTTTAGGGTTTAGGAATTAGGGTTTAGGGTTTTGGGGGCAGACAGGATGCCCCAAAGCCCCGTTCCAATTGCTACAGCATTAGCCTGTTTATGGGTGTTTTCGGGTTTAGGGATATTAACCATGAATCCTTCAACCGCTGCTCCAACAACCCGGCAGGTGGACGTTAGGACGGCCCCTGTGCTGAGAAGAAAAGTGGTTGGTTGATTTCCGAAAAAGCCCAGTACTAACGCCTCACGAAGCGTACACCCTACACTGGCCCTACACCCTAAACCCTACACCCTAAACCCTACTTATAGTGCTCTGTAACCCTAAACCCTAAACCCTAAACCCTACAGCCTACACCCTAAACCCTAGTTAGTTCTGTGTAGACACAACTGCCGCCAGTGTTGCCTCGGCGGCTTCACCCCGGCCAGGCCGCGTTTTCAGGTCATGAGCCAAAGCGCGGGCTGCGCCTGACAACAAGCTCCAGAGGCCTTCTGAAGTCTTTGTTATGATATACAAAAATACTATAAGATAGCACAGTATAGTATATCAAACTATATTATGTTATTATACTAATTATGCCTTTTTGTAAAATACTATAAGATAGTACAGTATGGTATCTCAAACTAGATTTTTCTATTTATGTCTTTTTGTATCAGGTCATGGTAGCCTATACTGCGCCCGTCCCAAAGTTCGTCGCGCTCGGTGTTGTTCACTTACAACAAACCTGTCCAGGACCCCTTCCCATATAGACTCCTCCACAAGTCCTCCGCCCGGAACAATCATGGCACTGTAATTTCATTCCTGGATGATGACTCCTCCGCTAGCCAGGCTAGGGTATTCCACAGTTCCTGTACTCCGCGTACTCCGTATAGTGTCTCTAGCGGACGCGCAAAAAATTATTACCAGGCATGTATTCTCCCATATGTTAGTATACTATGCTATATTACACATTCGACTATATCACATTGTCGTATTATATGAGTCACAAGCTTTGGCATGCTTTCCGCTCCGGCATCTGGGCTGGAAGGAGAAGCGTGTATGGTTTCATTCCTGAGTTGGGCACCTCAACTGCCTGAATGAAGAACTAACAATAAACTCTAAACCCTAAACCCATGTTTCTGGCAGGGATGCCTAGGCGCACTGCGAGGGATGGATCCGTGGCCAGTGTGTTACCTCAGCAGACTGGTGCATGAGTTTAGGGTTTACCTGAACCCTAAAGAACCTACCTCTAAGGGCATAATAAGGAACCCTGAAATGGCAGGTTCCTTGGGGTCCAGCTAGGGTTTAGGCATGTGAGGGGATCAAACTGTAAGGGTTTCTGTCACTTAGAACGGAGATTTAGAAACTATCTCTGCGGAAGACATCCTATGTATCTCTCTGTCTGGCTCTGAATCACTGCCTGCTTGCTTGAAACCCGAAACCCTAGACCCTGAACCCTGAAGCTGCTGCTCCACCTGTTCCAGACTAGACCTGAAAAAGACATAAACCCCAAACCCCTGAACCCTACCAGGAACCCGCAAGTACCCTCTAATAGAGCCCGTATGGTCCTTAATAGTGGGTATTTAAATTTAGGGTATAGTGGCGGGTGGTTGGGGGATTTGGGCAAACTCTAAACCCTGAACTCTGAAACCTAAAAACCCTGAAGCCCCAAAGCGCTCTAAACCCTAAACCCTAAACCCTCCACACCCTAGACCCCTAAACTCTAAACCCTAAAACCGTAAACTCCATACCCTAAACCCTTAAACTCTGCCACAATCTAAAGCTCTAAACCCCTAAACCCTACAAAACCATCTGAAGCCTCGAATCCCTAAACTCGAAACCCTAAACCCTAAAATGCCGTAAGCCCCAAAGCTTTTTGCGGAGAAGTGGCGAAGCAAAGTGAGCGCCCAGGTTTGGTGGGCTTCCTGCGGATTAGGGTTTCAGGGCCTAGGGTTTAGGCTTAGGGGTTTAGGGTCTCAGGTCGCCTTTTACGGGTTTCAAATGGGTTCCTCTAAGAGATCTAGAAGGTTTGTATATAAGGTTCTAGGGTTTACGGGTCCTCCAGAGTTAGGTTTCTGAGAAATTTAGGGTTTAGGTTGAAGAGTTTTTGAAGCTTAGGGCGTTTGGGGTTTAGGGGTTCAGCGGCTTTAGAGGTTTATGGTTCAGGGGTTAGGAACTTTAAATTTACATGTTCAGGGTTTAGGGGTCGAAAGGGGTTCAGTTTTTAGGAATCATCATATCGTACTGAATGTGCTTATTCACATGCGTTTTCTGTTCGGCTCCTGATGCGACTGTTATGATTATCACTGTTGATGTCGCGCGACTCTCACAATATGGCAACATCGTCACCGTTGCTATCATGGCCACTACGAGTCCTGGCATTTCTGGCACAATGGCTATCCCTCTCATTACCGCTGCTGCTGCTACTGCCATAGCATGGTTCCTGCTGTTATAACTACGACGATTCAGTTCTTACTGCCGTACACATCTCATTAGTTCACCATTTTAATTATATTGTCACTAACTGACTGACTCATGCTGCCACCACGGTCGCCATTGTGGAGACTCATAAGACCAGCCCTTGCCAAACGATGCAGCAGTACTTCGGCAACAGCAGTACTTCAAGAACGAGGGATCGTACTACCATTGTTCTGTACCATACTAGTAACAAGATATAAAAAGGAGCTGTCCGAGCCACATTTTCTGCAAAGATCATGCAGTCGAACGGTCTTAAACGAGCTGGCAATGCTGCTCTCTGCAGCCGCCAGTGACCTTCTACACGCGCGGCCGTGGAAAGGAGCCGCGCTCTTGATTACCGAACAAGTCTCACAGGTTCACCTGCTGCCACAGGGCTTTCGAGCCTCACAGATTGGTGCTTGCAACTTTGTGAGTGGAGTTGCATGAGCAGCCGAGGGTCATGTCTGCATGCAACGCCGAGAGCACGCAAACTGCTTGACCAGGCAAATGTTCGCATCTGCGAACTCTGCGAACACAGCTCTCCCTAAACCCTAAACCCTAAACTCAAAGCAAGTGCATTGCAAACAAGCGGCCCGAAGCTTTTCTTCCTTAAACGACGAGCATCGTTCCACTCCTCTTCGGAGTCCTCGCAGGCACTAACCGCAAGTTCCTCATAGCCCAGAGAGCTTCAACATGCATCTCGGGCTGCATGCGGCCAAAGGGCCGTGTCGTCGCAAATCCCCTCGTGTCTGCCTTAGACTTCGAATGCCTAAGATCTCCGATGATACTATGGAAAGGAAGTGTATTGTCAGCATCATTATTCTTAACATTCCCAAACCTTAGTGTTGCTATGTTTACACGATGATAGCTAGTTGGCACCGTTATGACTATTACAACTAAGCCCCTCAGGACTAGCTCTTGAGACCGGCGACAAGTTATCCAGGACAAGCACCAATGCCAGAAGCCTTCGATTTCGGGGCATCCGCTGCAGCCTTGGCAAAGCGCAGGAAAAAGCGCTAACAACAAGCTCTCATCCAGTGCCGGTGCTTATAGGGTTTAGGGTCTTGTTGAAGGCCAGGGCACAGTCTGCAAGCTCAACTTGTCCGCAGTAACGCCTGCGCAGGCGAATGGTGAGAGGCAAATCGGACCTGGCTCTCCGTCCAAATTCTGCCTTCCAGTCTCCCTGGCAGCAACCTTTATTATAGCAACCCCTAGGGCTCCAGTTACCTATATAGTAGGTTACCAGCCATATAATCTGAAGCCCATTAACCCATGATTTAGGTAACTGGAGCCCTGTAAACCACTATAGCAACCCTTATATGTAACCCTCGCACTGTATATTATACCCTAAACGGCCCTAAACCCTAAACCCTAAACCCAACTCTATATTATGTCCTGTCTGTGCATCGCTCTCCGCTCCGAAAAGTCCGCCTGAAGGTCTTCTGGTCGCAGCACATGCAGAAGAGGAAAATCAAGAGACCCAATGTCACCTCCAAACGGTTGGGGTTTGGGGTTTGGGGTTTAGGCGGTTTAGGGTTTAGGGTTTAGGCGGTTTAGGGTTTAGGGTTTAGGGCTTAGGGTTTAGGGTTTAGGGTTTAGGACTCCAATGCAACGCCGGCGCAGAGCGCGCGCTGACTGCGCCGACTAAACATGGCCAAGTGGCTAGCGCCAGAGTGATGTAGAACAAAGGCCTGCAATGAGCCGAGCTGCTTCATGCGTCAGTGCAGCAGAAACCCTAAACCCTAAACCCTAAAACCCCTAAACCTAAAACCCTAAACCCTAAACCCTAAACCGTTTGGCAGCGCAATGGCTCTCGGAAGCAGTCTGCGCTGAAGCCGCCGGGGCACCCGTGCGAGCTCTTGCTCGAGTGGCGGCTCTCGTCTCCCTCGGAGCGACAACTTGGCAAAGAAAGCGCCCAATAACCTAAAGCCCTAAACCTAAACCTTAAACCCTAGGGTTTAGGGTTAGGGTTTAGGGCTAAAGGGCCTAAAGCCCTAAACCTTAAAGCCCAAGGTTGAGGATTTAAGGGCTTAGGGAATCTTCAACACTAAACCTTAAACCCTAAAGTTTAAGGGTTTAGGGGAACCCTCAACCGTAAACCCGAAAAGCAAAGACTTATACCCTAAACCCAAAAACCCTAAATCCTAAGCCCTGAACCCTAACCCCAACCCCCCAAAAGTGACGGAGTTGTGGTGAATCGTGGTCTGCGATTCAGCTCCGAGGCGCCGAGGACGAGAAGGCCACGGACAGCTTTACCGGACCTTGCGGCGACAAGGGCTTAGGGCTTTTAGGGTTTAGGGCTTTGGGTTTTAGGGATTAAGGTTTAGGGCTTATAGGGTTTAGGGCTTTGGGTTTATATAGGGTTTAGGGCTTAGGGTTTAGGGCTTAAGGTTTGGGGTTTAGGGCTTTGAGTGTCGGGTTTAGGGTTCGAGGTTTCGGGCTTTGGGCGACAGTGCTCATATATTGGGGCCTGACCAGTCAGAACAGGATCCCTTTAAAGGGTACGGTGAGACCCCACGGAATAGTATGTAGTACGTCCTTAGGGCCCCGTGTTACACAATAACAGTCTCTTATAGATCAAAACGGATGTACTACGGCGGGAACTTAATTTACAAACGCCCGGTTCCAAAGGCACAAATGCTTGGGCCCATGCAAACAACCCCATCCGAGGGATACTTTATGCTCACACGAATTTGACGATAGCAATACAGGACGAGGGCCAAGAAAAGAACAGCAAGAGTAGTCATCATCGGCACAGCTGCAACACAATGAAGATACTACTTAACCTTAAACCCTAAACCCCAAACCCTAAACCTATAAACCCTGAACCCAAAACCATCGCACACAACAGCGCAGCGGTCCTGTGATCGATGCCGGCGTAACTGCCCGAGCAGCCGCATGCAGCGCATCCTGCCGTCAGTTCTTTGGAAGAAGCTCAGTTTCACCATAGGGTTGAGGGTCCAGGGCTTTGGCTTTAAAGGTGTCTCTGTATGCATACAGATATGAATATCCTGCGACATCTGCTGCATGTATGCGAAAATAATCATAAAACCTAGGGAGATCATGATGAACCCTTGTCTGTCTCCGGACATACTCGGATGTATGCAATCCCTTCTCGCTCTTCTGTCGAAGACTTCCTTGTTTCGCTCGAGCTCCCCTTAGGGAAACACAAGGTGAACTGTAAGACCTTCAGAACTACCCGGAATCTGAAACCCCGTTTAAGATCTGAAAACATGGGTTGTAAGGGTACGTTTCTTTTCTGCCGACATGCTAAATGAGTTTCAACCATATACTACAGGAGCCCGCAACGAAACTTACACGGGAGCAGGGCTTCTTTCCTTTGTTCCTAAGCCTTCACCAACTTTTTAACAATTTAACCAAAGCGCTAAAGGTGAGGAAACCTCCTTAAACGATATACTTCCCTTCGAAAACAACGTCATCCGCTTTTTGACACACTCTACTCCGCTGCTACGGTTTACATAATCCAGCATGATCCGCTACAACCCTATCAAAATCCCGTAGGACCCAACAACCAACCTGTATAGAACCAGCGGTTTCTAAAGCCCTACAAAATCCCGCACAAACCTACGTCCTGCATATAGAAGCCTGGAAACCTCTTCATGAGGTTCGTTTTTCAGCAGTACATAAATCCCAAAAGCCGCAATAAAAAGCAGTATACTCAAAGGATCATGAGGGGTGATATCTAAGGTAACTAGAATTAGAATTACTGGAAACACCAGACTTACAACCTTACTTCCTAAGTCCCTTGATCCTCCAGGAAGACACCGTGAAACCTTGAAGCCCCAAACCTTCTACCCTCAAACCCTCAACCACCTACCCTAGCACTCTAACACCCCTGGAGCCCTAAAGCCCTAGACCATCCTAAATCTTCTACCCCGAAACCCCAAAGCCCAACAAGCATCCTACACCCTCTACCCTAAAACCCTATAAGCCCTGAGCCCTCATAGATCCCTTGAGAGGGTACCCCCTAAAGGAGTCCTCGAAAAGCCCTGAAAACGGCCGCCTTTAGCTCCGTAGACCAAAGAGCTCGACTCAGGGTCTCCGCATTGTGGCCTGGACGGAGCTGAACGGACCCCGAGATTTGGGCTTAGGGGGTTCAGGGTTTAAGGGTTTAGGGTTTATAAGGTTCAGGGTTTAAGGGTTAAGGGTTTAGGGTTTAAGGGCTTATAGGGTTCAGGGTTTAAGGGTAGAGAGTTTAGGGGTTTGGGGCTTTACGGTTCAGGGGTGTGGGGGAGATAACCGTTTGGTTTTAGGGATTATGGTTCAGGGCTTAGGGTTCAGAGTTCAGGGCCTGCCGAGGAATAGCGTAGGCGACAAAGAACGCAGCTTTGCAACTTAAACCTAAACCCTTATGAAACCCTTCTTATAGATCCCTTGAAGGAACCCCTATGAGAAACCCATATTATAGATCCCTTTATGGAACCCTTATGACACCCTTCCTTTAGATCCCTTTAAGGAACTCTTATGAGAAACCCTCATTATAAATCCCCTAAAGGAGCCCTTATGAAACCCTTCTTATAGATCCCTTAAAGGAACCCATATGAAACCCTTAGTATAGATCCCTATATGGAACCCTTAAGAGAAACCCTTATTATAGATCCCTTTGTGGAACCCTTATGAGAAACCCTCATTATAGATCCCCTAAAGGAGCCCTTATCAGTTCCTCAAAGCTAAGGTCCTAAACAAGAAGCCTGGCCAGGGGCCTTTCGGAAGCTGCAATGTGAAGCGCAAGTGCACGAAGTCGTCCTGGGCCAATTTTAGGGTTTAGGGTTTAAGGGTTTAGGGGTTTAGTGTTTAGGGTAAAGGCTAGAAATTTGGGCCAGCAACCCTAATTCGGCCTAAAGCCACAATATCCTCAAGGCCTAGACCCTATGATCTAAATTTTAAAGTCCTAAACTCTATTAGACCCAACATAACCTAAAGTCCTATAAACCCTTAAACCAATTAAGTCCTAAACTCCAAAACCCAACGGTTTTGTTGCCGTGCCTTGGAGCTGGATGCCACAGTGATGCGATCTACAGCCCCACTGCTGTCGCGAAGGTCACCAGGTGCGGCGCCTGCGACTGTGAGGACTCGGCTTAGGGCTTATAGGGTCACCCTAAACCCGAAACCACAGCACTTCGATGCGGTCCTGCGGCGTTCTTCACCGCCTGCCGGAGCGAGTGAAGAGTCTGAGGGAACGGAAGATCTACGGCAAAAGTTCCTCTGAGAGCCACCCTTTGCCGGGCCTGCGCCGCTGCTTTCTCGAAGGACTCGAGATCCTGCTCGTGAAGATCGACCTGGAGAGCTCCCACTTAGGATGGCTTCGTGAAGACCATGAAGCGGAGGGAAGGGGTTCCTCTGAGGTGCCGGCTATCGTTCAAGGGTTCTACTTATAGGACTTAGAATGGCGATTCTGCTGGGTTTAGGGTTTACGGGTTTGGGGTTTTGTAGGCTGATTATAATGCAACCCAGCCGAGCGGCATAGTTCACGCCATGCAAGTGAATGGAGATGTCGTAGGAATCTGTGCCTTCGCTCGGGGCACACATGCAAACATCATGAACAACTAACTCGTTAGGAGTTAGGACTATGGGGACCCTTGGGGATATAGACCCTCTCAATAAGGTCCCTTTTAAGAGAGCCAAAAGTCGGGTTAAGAAGGGTCCCCTTTATTAAGGGGTCTCCCTCACCGTCCGACAATGACCCATGAGCAGCAAGACACCTGTGATTTGCTCCAGATCATACAGAGTCCGAGAACTAATTGGATGCGATGGTGTTGGTGGTGTACAAGCAGTAAGCACTGGTTGTCGTCATCCTAGAGCTCCACCACAGTGGAATCACGCTGGCAAAACACTAAACCCTGAACCCTAAGCGAACGGCACCCGTGCAGGCAAAGGTAGTGGTAGCAGTAGAACCAGCGGCAGCAGCAGCAGCAACAGCAGCAGTAGGAGTAGGAGTAGGAGCGGGAGTAGAAATACGAGTTGAAGTCGTAGTCCTGGTAGTAATGGTAGTAGTCGTCGTCTTTGTAGTCACCGTCGTAGTCGTAGTAGTGGCGGAAGAAACACAATCACGACAAGACGAATGTCAGCAGTACTTGCAGGAATGCTCATCTCGGGGCGAATGGCCTCCTCTAGCTCGTTACCCACTTCAATTTAGGCAACATAAGTCGCAACACATGTCAAGCAAGCACCGTCTTTTGCAGCATCGCCTGCTGGCGCATACGGAAGAGATGCCGGCTGTATCATGTCCGTCACCACAGTCACCTGGCGGCCGCTTCAGTCACGATGCTTCAGCATGTTCAGCCCTTCGGCCCCCCGTTATTCGAGCCCATGCGACGCAACTGTGGCACCGGAGTTGTGCAGCCACACATCGGATTCTTGAGATCTGACTGATACCATGCACAGCCACATGGGGGTTTCCGAAAATAGAGGACCCTGATCATAGTAGGATTCTGATTATAAGGACTGCAAAATAAGGTACCCTAATTTTCGGAAAGTCCCACATTGCCGGGAGACCTCATGCACCAGGCTTCGCCGCTCGTAAAGTCGAAAGCCTCGAATCTAAGACAAGTGGAGGATAGAGGGGCATCCTCTGGGTTGCTTTTAAGGAACTCAATTTGAGTTACCAAAATGGGGGTACATTGTAAATAAGCATGGTTTCCTTCGCATTGTAGTAACTTAAATGTAAGTTCCTGAAAGGCCACCCAGTCTTGTCAGACGAGTACCAGCTCCAGGCTTCTCAACTCTTGAACTGTCAACGCAGGGTATGCAGACAGATGCACCAATGCAATTTGCTCTTCTTTAGCTTTCCGTTGCTTCATCGAAAGATTGTCTGGTCCATAGGAAGTGAAGTAGATCCTTTGATCATGCTCTCCCGGCAATCAGACACCCCAAGTCATAAACTCGCCAACTTTCGGAAGGGGCTCACCAATAATATTCACACTTCTTATATACCCTAAACCCTAAACCTAAACCCTAAACCCTAAACCCTAACTTTATAAAACTCTAAACCTCTGTCGAGCGGAAGCTCTGCTGGGCCAAGATGCCGAAGCGATTTGGCATTCTGTTGCACAGCTGCCCCTGCAGGCCGGCTATGGACAACATGCTGCATCCTTCGCATAGGTTTAGGGTTTAGGGTTNNTTTAGGGTTGAGGGCCTAGGGTTTGGCTTTAGGGGGATGCAAACCACTGCTCCACGAAGCCCCTCTTTCAGTTCAAGTGCCTGACTATTTGGATCCCTATGACAATCCGGACTTACCGGGGGTCATGTCCGGACTATGATCGTGATCACTTCAGGCCTTGACCACGCA
>CAJNJA010015636.1:0-11670 GCA_905231915.1 Symbiodinium necroappetens | reverse complement strand
AGGGTTTATCGGGTTTATAGGGTTTACAGGGTTTAGGGGTTTAGGGTTTTAGGGTTTAGGGTTTAGGGGGGTTTAGGGTTCGGAGAGTATGCGAGGGTTTTAGGGTTCTGAGGGTACCAGAGGGTTCAGGGTTTAGGGTTTAGGGGGGTTTAGTTAGGGTTTTAGGGTTCTGAGGGTATAGGGTTTAGTAGGTTTTTAGGGTTCTTAGGGTATCAGAGGGTTTAAGGCTTTAGAGTTTTAGGGGTATTTAGGGATTTAGGGTTTAGGCTTTAGGGTTTAGGGTTTTAGGGTTTAGGGTCTAGGGTTTTAGGGTTCTGAGGGTATAGGGTTTAAAGGGTTTAGAGGGTTTAGGGGTTTAGTAGGGTTTAGGGTTTAGGGGGGTTTGGGGTTCGGAGAGTATGAGAGGGTTTAGGGTTCATGGTTTAGGGGTTTAGGGTTTAGGGTTTAGGCTTTAGGGTTTAGGGTTTTTAGGGTTCTGCCCATAGGCCCCTAAGTAGTTCCTTGTTTATGGTTTATCTTTAGAATCCTCTAAGGTAATCCCAAAAAGGAACTACTTAGTGTTTTAGGGTTCTGAGGGCATTAGAGGAGTTTAGGGTTTAGGGTTTAGGGCTTAGGGGGGTTTAGGGTTCGGAGAGTATGAGAGGGTTTAGGGTTCAGGGTTTAGGGGTTTAGGGGTTTAGGGCTTTAGGGTTTAGAGTTTAGGGTTTTCGGGTTCTGAGGGTATCAGAGGGTTTCGGGTTCAGGCTTTAGGGTTTAGGGTTTTAGGGTTCTGAGGGTATGAGAGGGTTTCGAGTTCAGGGTTTAGGGTTTAGGGGTTGATGGTTTCGCGCCTCAGGTTTTCGGGTTTGGGGGTTTAGGGTTTCGCGTCTTCGGAGCTTGGCTTAGGGCTTAGGGCTAATTGCCCAGCTCAGTTTTAGACTCTTAGAGTCAGTGTCCGACCGAGGAGCCCGAGTTATCTGGTTTATGGCTCAGGGTTTGGGTGGGGGGTGTTAGAGGCAATCGTACCTTGTCCATCAGAGTCTGTATTGAAGTGGCTTGGGGGGTTTCCGAAAATAGAGGACCCAAATGTAGTCCCCTAAATAGTAGGATCCTTATTGTAAGGGCGCCAGAGTAAGGTACCCCCAATTTCGGAAAGTCCCATATATGCACCCAAATCCGAGCGAGGCCATCTTATGGGGGACCCCCCAGGTTAGGCTTCGGGAAATTGGGGTGTATGTTCTTGGTTTACCCCAAACTCCAAACCCTCAAGCCCTGAACCATAAACCCCAAGATACCCTATAGATCCCTTTAAGGCTATGGCTATAGATCCCTTTGAGGAACCCATTGAACTCGATTATGGCAGTAGAGGCACAGCTCAAGCGCCTGGGAGTCAACAACATCCCGGGGATCGAAGAGGCCCTGCTGAGGGGTTGAGGGGTTGAGGGTTTAGGGGTTTAGGGTTTAGGGTGTAGGGGTTATAGGGTTTAGGGTTTACGGGTGTAGGGTTTAGGGTTTAGGGTTGAGGATAACCAGGATTGAAGGGTTTTAGGAAGTTTAGGGCTCAGGGTTACAAAGGTTGAACGCTAAGGATTTAGGGCTTGGTTAGGGATTCAAGGTTTAGGGCTTAGGGTTCAGGCTTAAGGATTAAAAGATTAGGTTTGGGGGTTCTGGGCGTTAGGGTTCTAGGGGAGGCTGCTCTGGATGAGTATTGGGAGTTCTTCGTCTTCGTTGGTCCCTGTCAGGGGAGTGTATGAATTCTGAGTCTAAGGTTGCTACAATTCAGAGAGTAGAATGTAGGGTTTAGTGTTTAGGATTTTGAAGGATGCCGCAATTCAGGGTTTCCTTCTGTTTTTTTGGGGGGGTTTCTTTTGGTGTTCCTTCTTCTGCAAGTTGGAGTGCTGACTTAATGAGCAAACATTTGTCTCTTTAGCTGGATCGATCTGTACCTAGACTGGTGCTTTTCGGGATTTAGGGTTTAGTTGTATTGCCTTTTTGCATTCGGGATTTGGGGTTTCGAACGTTACCAGCTAGGTGTTGCGGCTTATTGCGCGGAGGGGGGAGTTTGCTTTACCCTACAGAGTTCTTAAACAAAGCCCTGAATTAGTGCAGTTTAACATTTTGGGTAGGTCATGGCCAGATTTTGGATCCTGGACAGCCGACATCCCTCGACAACTTGCGGCTTTCCTTGCAATTTTACTCCATGCACACATGCAGGTAGTTCTGCTGTTTAGATCCGCAGAATAGTACGGCACCCAAGAAAGGACCTCAAGAGGGGCCCTAGTTTAGATAACTAACCATGAGTAGCCAGGCAGGCGAGTATTATTCAAGAACGTCCCGAACCATGGAAGGGCTTGATGGGATGTTTAAGAAGGCTTTATAGGAGAGTTTTGGTGTCACCCCACTCCGGATTTTGAACCAGAAAGCCTTCATGACCAGTTCCGTTAAGAGTATCAAAACAGAGGCAAAGCCCACCCGAAAGCCTCAAGCTTGGCAAGCTAATCCCCAAGCTCCTCAACCCTAAACCCTAAGCCCTAAGCCCTAAACCCTAAACCCTAAGCCCTAAACCCTCAACCCTCAACCCTAAACCCTGAACCCTTACTCTGAAACCCCAGCCTCGTGAACCCTGCAGGTGAACATGTTCAAGGATGATGGCACCGTCCTCCACTTTACCAACCCGAAGGTCCAGGCGCCGTGCGGGATTGCTGGGAGTTGGGGTTCTGAGTTTGGAGCTTGAGGCTTTAGGGTAAAGCCCTAAGCCCTAAACCCCTAAACCCCTCAAGCCCTAAACCACAAACCCCTAAACTCCTAACCCCTAAAATTACCTAAGGCCTTAGGGCCCCGTGGGGCTTTGAGTTTAGAACTTCTGCTTTTTAGGATCTAAACTCCGGGGGCCTTGGCGTCATTGTGGTGTTGAGTTGAGAGATTCATGGTTTGGGGATTAGGTTGTCTTTAGGGCTTTGGGTTTAGAGCTTTTCGGCTACAAGGTTCTTAGGGCATTTGGGTTTGGGGTCTGTTGGTGGTGTGCTTGAGTCAACGGCAGTCGCCGGATCTGGCTGTGACGAGCTCCGATAATTAGGAGCACCGAAAGCAGGCAAGCATACACAGTGTCTTAGGACATATCGTGGTAGCCCATAGGAGGGGGTGGGTTGAATGGACTTTTTGTTGTCAAGGAAGATGTAACAAGCATTGTTACAATGGAGTGTTCTGGCTTAGCAGCTACGTTGCGAGGATAGGGTAGGGAAACGACGCTCAAGAGGCCATACCGTGACCCTAAACCGTCCTAAACCCGAACCTTTGTGATTGGGGGAAGGGGGTTGAAGACCAGAAGTATGGGCAGTTTTCGTGAAACATGGTGTAGAGGTGCAGCGGGTACTTGAAGGCTTCCCGATAGCAATGTCAGAGTGATGGCGGCAAGGGAGCCCTCTGTGATCTCTGTGGCGTTGGCGTGTCTGTCCGTCCGTCCGTCCGTCCGTCCGTCCGATTTTCCATCTGTCTAGTATCAAGCTTGAGTTTCCCTCGTTGCGATTGTCTCTATTTTATCCCAGTCTTTGCCTCTCTGTCTCTCTGTCTTTGGCTCTGTGTTTTGCTGTGTGTATCATGTATGGATATCAGAATCAGTGCCGGTACCAGCACCAGTATCAAGATCAGCATCTACATAATGTAATTATACACATATATTTATGTATGTATGTATGTAATGCAATGTAATGTAATGTAATGTAATGTCATGTAAGGTAAGGTAAGGTAAGGTAAGGTAAGGTAATGTAATGTAATGTATGTATGTATGTATGTATGTATGTATGTATGTATCCGACAGGTCGTGCTTGTTTGTTTTGGATTGACGATGTGTCCACAGATGGGTATGTATATATAATGTTGGTATGTTCACGCGCGCACACACGAATCTTCAACGGATGGATGCTTTGATGGACGGATGGATGGAAGGATTGATGGACGGATGTGTGCATGTGGGCATGTATGTCCGTCTATGTTGGCTTTAGCCACGAAGCCTCAGACAGCTAAGGCCAAGAATATCTCTAAGGAACCCATAAAGAACAGTAGGGCTCCTCGGGCCTCTTTAAAAGATACCTTGAGAGTTCCTTTTCAAAGGCCATCAATACCTGGACGCCTAGGAGGATCTAGTAGAACAGTTCATTTAGGACCCTATCCTACCAAAAGGCTCTCTATCGGAACCTCCATTTAAGGGATCTGCTTTCCAGATCCTCCCGGATTCCTGGGCCCTAAACCCTAAACACTCAACCCTAAGCCCTAAACCCTAAACCCTTTTAACCCTAAACCACAAGCCCTAAACCCTAAACCCTGAACCCTAAACCCTAAACCCTAAACCCTGCAACCCTGTAAACCTTAAGCCATAAGCCCTGAACCCTGGGTACCGACTGGGCCATCAGGCCTCTGTTGCGGGCAACACCTACGTCGTCGCCGGCCCTGCCGAGTCGAAACGCCTTGAGGACGCATTTGTGAGGGTGTTTGGTTTAAGGGTTTAGGGGTGTTAGGGGCTCAGGGCTCAGGGCTTAGGGTTTAGGGTTGAGGGTTTAGAGTTTCGGGTTCATGGGTTTAGGGACATGCGAGCTTTGCAAAGGCCCTTTACAGGCAGAGAGCTCCGAGTGTTAGGGGTGTTAGGGGTCTAGGGTATTTAGGGGGTTTAGGGGGTTTGGGGGTTTAGAGGTTCAGGGGCTTGGGGCTTTAGGGGTTTAGGGGTTTGGGGTGTTGCGGTGTTAGGGGTTTGGGGGTTTAGGGGCCAGGGGTTAGGGGGTTTGGGGGTTTAGAGGTTCAGGGGTGTAGGGGTTTAGGGGTTTAGGGGTGTTGGGGTGTTAGGGGTTTTAGGGTTGTTTGGGGTTTAGGGGGTTTGGGGGTTTAGAGGTTCAGGGCTTTAGGGGTTTAGGGGTTTGGGGTTTGGGGTTTGGGGTGTTGGGGTTGTTAGGGGTGTTAGGGGTTTAGGGTTTAGGGGTTAGGGGGTTTGGGGGTTTAGAGGTTCAGGGGTTTGGGGGGTTAGGGGCTTGGGGTTGGGTGTGAACACCATCAGAGGAGTGTGGAGATGTTACATGGGCTTTATTTTTCGATCTGGCTTTAGGGTTTAGGGCTTAGGGTTGCGCCGGGGCTGTATCTTGGAGCCTGACGCTGGAGGATTTCAGCAACTCTTGAGTCCCCGCTGAGGCGGTACCTGAGTCCCACAGGAAACGCGCGCGGGGCACGGAAGTGATTGCCCCCACCGAACTCGACAGCAGACATATGCCAACAGAACTCGTTGCTGGAAGTGTCAGAGAGTTTGGGGTGTTGGGGTGTCAGGGGTAAAGTTTAGGGGTTTAGGGGCTTGGGGGTTTAGAGGTTCAGGGGTTTGGGGCTTTAGGGGTTTAGGGGTTTGGGGTTTAGGGTGTTGGGGTGTTAGAGGTTTAGGGGTGTAGGGTTTAGGGGTTTAGAAGTTTGGGGGTTTAGAGGTTCAGGGGTTTGGGGGTCTAGGGATTTAGGGGTTCGAGGTTTAGGGTGTTGGTGTGTTAGGGGTTTAGGGGTTTAGGTGGAAGTTTTGAGGGGTTTGCTCTTTCCACCACCCTCTTCCCTCGTACTAATTGTCCGACCAAATTAGAGCTCAGATCCAAGTCAGGTGTCCTATATAAGCCCCTGTCAGAAGATATGTCGCACAAGACTTTCCCAGTTTGCACATACTTATGTTCAGCCCCGGTTCAGCTAGGGTCCGGGATTCTTGAAATCCCTGTATGTAGAGAGGAGGTGGAACGGAAAATTTGACAGAGTTCATACGATTTTGGAGTGACAGCACAACGAGAGGACTTGCTTCCTGGCATCATCAACCAGCTGGGTTCTGGCCTCAGACCACAACAAATTAGGGGTTGAGGGGTAGAGGGTGTAGGCCACAAGACAGGCACCTTTGCTTTTGGCGTGGCTGCGTGCAGCATGCGGGATTCAGTTGTAATGCCAAGCCTTGTGGTTGATGATACTTCGGAGTCTGCTGTTCATAAACAAATCATCTTAAATTACTCACGGCTTTCAGCCCCAGCATGTTCAGGTTGCCAACGAGTTTTAGAAGTGGGAGCAGACATCGTCAGTGATGTCTTCTGCAAAGCAGATGGGTTGCCAGAATCATGGTTGTGTTTACCTATAGGCGCCATTATAGTTGTTTTTTGTGGTTTATATTTAGGATCTTATGAGGTAATCCCAGATAAAACTACATGGAGCCTATGAGCACTTGCAGGAGCCTGTTAGCTCGGGCTTAGGGATTTCGGATTTAGGGTTTGGGCGGTCTGGGTAGTGCTGTGTAGGTCGACGACAGATGCAGCAACGGTCCAAAACCCTAAACCCAAAACCCAAAACCCTAAACCCAAAACCCTAAACCCTGAACCCTAAACCCTGAACTCTGAACCTGCAACCTGGGGCCGTAATCCGCAAAGCCAAAGACACTGTATAGCGATCGGAATATTTATGAATGTTGCGTAATGTCATTGCTTGGCATCCCGAATGTAGTTATAGTATAGAAACACCCACCAAAGAGCTGGAGGTTTCCGGTAGGGTCCCGTCTAGAGTCTGTAGGACAGCAAGCTGCTCTCCGCAGTCGAAGGTTTACTTCAACAGTGTGCCTTTGTTTGAAAAACTAGGTTCCCCAGTAGTACCCTTTTGCCTTTTTTCTTTTTGGGTTCCGTTATTAAAACCAAATAGTAGGCAAAAGGGTACCCTTATCATTAAGGGGCCACTGGGGAACCTAGAATTAAACCCTAAACCCTAATTCCCAAACCCTAAACCCTGAAACGAAGAGCACCCGAATCCCCTCCGCGGTCCTTTCGACCTCCGGCCTCAAGCCTTTCTCCGTCTACGTCGTCCTTGTGCCTACACCCTAAAACCCTACAGCCCTATACACCATAAAACCTTTAAGCCCTTAAGCCCTAAACCCTAATGCCTAAAGCCCTGAACCCTAAAAACCCTAAAGCCCTAAACCCTAAAAGCCCAAAACCTAAAGCCCTGAAACCCTAAAGCCTGAAGCCCGGAACCCTAAAACTCTAAAGCCCTGAACCCTACATCTCAGACCCTCAACCCTGAAAGCCAAGATCCTTAGCCCCGGAACTCGAAGCAGCTGAAGGCCCAGACAACCTCATGAACTTGAAGCGCATCGCTGAGAGCTACGCCACTACGGAAGCAAAGGCGGGTGGGTGTGGGTTTGAGGAATTTGGAGCTTTATTTAGGGTTTAGGGTTCAGCGCTTGCGGGCTTAGGTGTTTAGGGTTTAGGGGTTTAGGGTTTGGGGCTTAATGGTATACTCCTTATTATGGGGTGATCGTATTACTACTGATGCTCGTAGCCTGAAGCCTAAACCCTAAACCCTAAACCCTAAACCCTAAATGCAGTCACTCAGGGCTTCGTGCTTGAGGCTGTTGCGGTTTAAGGATTTCGAGTTTGGGGTTTACTGTAATGTAGCTATATATAATAATTACCTCTGCTATTTTTTGGGGTTCCGTATTGTAACTATGGTAAAGTATGCCCCAAACCCCTATTCCAGTTATCCCTAAACCCTAAAGCCTAAGCCCTAAACCCCTATTTTAGGTTTTTAGGATTCGAGTGTGGGGTTGCCTTCCTTGGTTGGGGGCTTCCTGTGAGCTCCAGAGCCTTCAATTCAGGTGCCGACACTTCATGTACACTGTGCAGGCTCCATTGTAAGTTTAAGGGTTTAGGGCTTTAGGGTTTAGGGGTTTAGGCATTTTGGGGTTTAGGTATCATATTGACCTTATCAACAAGACAAGTCGAAAGGAAACGAACAAGTCGCAGCGGGCTGTGGGTTTCGGCCACTTAGTGCTGGTTGTTGTGCTTCAGTTTCGAGAGGGTGTATTGAAGGGGCAATGCGGATGCAACGCGCTTGAGTTCTGAGTATTTAGCTCGCCGAGGACAGTGCAGACGCAGACATCCCGGACATTGGTGAGAACTTTGAGGAAGTGAGCAAGCAGTAGTCCAGTAAGCCTCGCGCCTCTATGGGTCTGTAGCATGGGCAGCGCCCGAAAAGGTGCTTGGAACGGGCTTTTTTGCATCATTTCTGGGTTTTCCGCTGTGTTGGTAGACCCTGAAGCCTCCGTGTTTGATCTAATTATAATCATTTAGTATTCTTCCTCAGGGTACTTTAATAATCACAGGGGAGCTGCCCATCCAGTACCAAGTGTCACAAGCATGCTGCAAGGACCTTTGAGATCACAATGGCCGGCAATGCATGCCCAACCACAAACCCTCCTAGGCAGGAGGAAGAAGATGTCCAAACTAAACAGCCAAAGCTCTACAACGCCCCATACGACGCATGGCCTTCGGATGCCTGCAAGCTGGAGCGTTTAAGTTACCACCATACCAATATAAATGCTGACAGCAAGAATAAGCATAATCAATGATAGGAACCATAACTAATAATAAAGACAAGACGAAGCATAAGACGAGAATTATTCAACAAACCTACGATGACCAGAAGAAATTAGTCTTACAACAACAGGCAAAGCATAGTCCCAATATGACGGTACATTCATTCAAATTTTCTCAAACACAGCCCAGTATTCCGTAGGTTGGTGTCCCGAGCACAGCATGTAAAGACGGGCCGCCTTCAGCTGCACCCTCGGCGCAAGGCTCTAGATGGAGGTTCATGGGTAGTTATAAGTAGGGTTATAAGTCCCCCTACTATGGGTTATAGCTATCCTACTTATAACCCTAGGTATAACTACCCATGAACCTCCAAGTAGCCCTAAACTGCAACGGTTATTTAGGTGTCGAAGTAATTACCACAGGTATTCCCTTCTAGTCCGAGTTGAAACTCTGCTACAAGATCATCAAAATACTTTTTCTAACTGTTAAAGCCTAAATCAACCCAGACCCAAGCCCCCCCCAAACCCTAAACCCTAAACCCTAAACCCTAAACCCCTAAACCCCTAAACCCCTAAATCCTAAGCGCTAAACTCTAAACCTTCAGGCTCCCAAACCCTAAATGAGGCAGGCCCACGCCGAGATCTCGGGTCACTTCACATGTTCTCTCCACTGGGCCGTCGCTATGATTTCGGGGGCTTGCTGCCTGGTCTGTTTAGGGTTTTAGGTTTAGGGGTCCTGGCGGCACTTTGGGCTACTTTTAAAATACCCTTGTTGTCTTATAGAGGTACCTGTTCATCAGTGATCTTGGGATCTCTTAAACTACAACCCACGTTGAGGGTTCAAGGTTTAGGGATTAACGTCTCTGGGATTTCGTAACCTAGGATGATGTAGTAGGCGCGGCGAGCAGATGTCGCATGGATGAATTGACGGACAGAGGTGTAGGCAGGTATGTCCGTGTATGCGGTCACCTGTTTATCTTAATCCATTAGGTCTAACCGAAGTAATTAAATCTGTAATTTGTTATGGTATCCTGGCCTAGCTTCGGCTATGTCTACACTAGCAGAATTGGGTGCTGTGGGTCTCTTGAGCGCGACCCCGGAAGAGACCTCACCGGCGGCCGGAGTGAGCAAGGACAAAATTCCATGATGCTAGAACCCCAAACCCTAAACCTTAAATCCTAAACCCCTAGACCCCTAAACCCCTAAACCCTAAACCCTAGATCCGAATTCAGGATTCTAGTAGCTGAGATGCAACCTGAAACCCGAATACCCCAAGCCCTAGACTGCAGAGCCCGATCAGTATCTGGGTCCTTGTTTGATACAACTTTAACATTTTTGCTTTAGTAAACCCAAGGAGGATGACAAAATGACCATTTCAAATATAGCCCCAACAGGGAACCAGTTATCCCTAAACCCTAAACCTTCGGACTCTCAGACATTTGCCGTGCTTGCCTCGCTTCGCCGTGTGCCGTCAGCTACAGGTTCCACCAAGCAGAACCATTCCAGGGTTTAGGGCTTTTAGGATTTCTAGGGTTTAGGGCTTTTCGGACTTCTAGGGTATAGGGCTTTTAGGATTTCTAGGGTTTAGGGTTTAGGGGTTCAGGGTTTAAGGTTTAGGGTTTAGGGTTTAAGGTTTAGGGTCTGGGAATGTTTAGGTTTAGGGGAGCCCAATATAAGAAATGCATCCTAACTCGAATTTTTGGGAGTTCTCAAACCACACGTGCAGATGCATCCCGCCCAAACGTATTTACCTTGGTGCATCCTCAGCTGAATGCTTAGGTTCGCTTCAGCACTGTACTGTAAGCCCGACTGTTCCATGTCGCCGGGTGGAAGCTGAGACGTCTGCTGCAGAGGTCTACCGCATATATCCTTCTTAACCTCTTAAGACGCTAGCGAGAGTAGGTGCGAAGTGGATACCTTCTGTCGCTTCGCAAGCGCGGATGCGCTCGTGCCAGTTTGAAAAACAGGACTCTGCAAGTGTCTTGAAGGTTTGCCCAAGGCCCGCAGCAGCAATCCGTACACCTGAGTTCACCTCTGGTCTCCATTGTAGTTCTTTTTTGTGTTACTTTTCAGGATCCTAAAAACATAAAGTTATAGTTAACTCCAAAAGGAACTACAATGGAGACTCAAGAAGCCCCAAGCCCTAAACCAGAAGCAACTAATGGAGCCCAAAGCTTGGTATTTTGCAAGGCCTAGAGTCCAAGGACATGCAGGGAGCCATCGGCCCAAATCACAGAGGATCTTTCCAGTCCAACCTGTTGCACCAATACCCACGCTAGGGTTAAGAGATGTTAAGAGTTCAGGCTCAAGGCATTTTGGGTTTAGAGTTCAGGGTTGAGGTTTTTTTTGCAAAGGGTTTACCCGCAACGAGACACTCTAGTCCTGAGTCCTCTAGCTCTTCGTTAAAACCCTTATGAATTATCTAGTTCCTCGATGGAGTAAGCGTTCTAGTAACACTTATTGTAGCAACCCTTGATAATGAGGCCTATTCAAGTCGAATTCTGGCCATCTTTGCCCGCATCTTCATTGGCTCCAGGAATCCGTTCTCCGGGTTCACTGCAAAGCAGGGGCTTGCGTCTAGATCTCGCCACTAGTTTGGGTTTAGCGTTGAGTTCCTTTGAGTCTTATGTTTTTTACGGTCCATCTCTAAGCTTGCTCTCCCTTGGCGAGCTTGACGCCCGTGTAGAATAGCCTCCAGATGAGCAACTAACTTGCTCGACATTTCAAGGGGCAACATTGCGCGGGGGCCTCGGTCTGAAGGGGAGAAGGATTGCTATGGGGCTTTCGGTGTTTGGAGAGTCTTAATTAAGGTTTGTGTCTTTTTAGCTATCTGCCGAGTGCAAGAGTTGGTTTCCTTTTCGGGATAGACATAACGAGCTCTCATCCGATTTCGCAAAGTCTCCCACCCAATAGTAGCAGTGGTGGTGGTGGTAGTAGCAGTAGTAGTAGTAGTAGTAGTAGAAGTAGTAGTCGTAGTGGTAGTGGTAGTGGTAGTGGTAGTGGTAGTGGTAGTGGTAGTGCTAGTGCTAGTGCTATTGCTAGTGCTAGTGCTAGTGCTAGTGCTAGTGATACTGGTAGTGGTAGTGGTAGTGGTAATGGTAGTAGTAGTGGTAGTAGTAGCTGTAGTAGCTGTACTAGTAGTAGTAGTAGTAGTAGTAGTAGTCCTACTAGTAGCACCAGTAGTACTAGTGGTACTGGTAGGACTACTAGTACTAGTAGTAGTAGTAGTAGTAGTAGGAGCAGCAGCAGCAGCAGTAGTAGCAGCAGTAGTAGCAGCAGCAGCAGGAGTAGTAGTAGTAGTAGCAGCAGCAGCAGCAGCAGCAGCGCAGCAGCAG
>CAJNJA010015634.1:0-11670 GCA_905231915.1 Symbiodinium necroappetens | reverse complement strand
TATACTATAAGTATACTATAAGTATACTATAATAGGCCCCAAAAACCCTATTCTAAATACGAAGGCCCCCTGTCATGAGCCTCAAGAGCCAAGAGCCCCCAAAAGACTCCGAAATCCCCTACTTCAGGAAATCAGATCACATGGAGCCCCCGCATAACCTGGTTTAGGGTTTAGAGTTTGTTTGGGTTTAGGGTTTAGGGTTTAGGGTTTGGGGTTCGGGGGTTTAGGGAATACGCCAAACCCCTGAACCCGAAACCCAAAGTACCCTTCAGGGACCTCGCATGACATGTGCCCATAAAGGGTCCCTACAACCCCCTGAAAATGGCCTAGCGGCACGTAACCGGGGCCCATACTGCCATACTTCTACCCTTAGCGTGGGGCCGTGTACCCAAAATCCTAAACCCTAAACTCTAAACCCTAAACCCTCTGTCTAATAGTAAATTTAAAGCTTGATGATCTTCGTCGGCAAGGTTCGTTTCTTCGTCGACAAGGTTCGTGTCTTCATCGGCGAGGTTCGTTTCTTCGTGGGCAAGGTTCGTTGCTTCGTCGGCAAGGTTCGTTTCTTCGTCAGCAAGGTTCGTTTCTTCATCGGCAAGGTTCGTTTCTTCGTGAGCAAGGTTCGTTTCCGGAATCTTCGTGGGCAAGGTTCGTTTCTTCGTGGGCAAGGTCCGAATATTAGTCCGAGTTCGACAATAACCACTTCAAAACTTCAGACATCTAACTTGTAGTCCGAACCCAAAAATAGTACGAACTCCAAACATAATCCGAACCTTACAATAACAGTCCGAGATAAAACCGTAATCTTAAAAAAACAGTCGAGCCCTGTCCGAAGATTGAAACGGCAGTCCGGACCGTTTGAAGGTTCCGTTTTGGGGTTTCGGATAGGTTTACTGTTATGGCTTTTTGGCTAAGTATTTTCGTTTAGGGCCGTTCGGGTTCCGATTGAAATCCCGTTTAGGGCTTCGTTTAGGGTTTAGGATTTCATTTCGAGCACAGGGAAAACTGTAACCTTTTGTATGTTTCTTCATGTGTCGGGATTCTCTGGGTGGGTGTGGGAATTTTCCATGAATTTTCCATGTGCCGAAAAGCAAGGCTCGACGAGATACGATTCGATCCGGGCCCTAAACCCTGAACCCCTGAACCCTAAATCGAACACTCTAAACCCTAAGCCCTAAACTCTAAACCCTCAACCCCTGAACCCTAAAGCGAAAAGTTTAAACCCTAAACCCTTGAACCCTAAACCGAAAACTCAAAACCCTAAACCCCTGAACCCTAAAACGAACACTCTAAACCCTAAACCCTAAGCCCCTGAACCCTAAACCGAAAACTCTAAACCCTAAACCCCTGACTCCTAAACCGAAAACTCTAAACCCAAAGCCTTGTACCAGGACTCGTCCGGCATGCCAAGAACGAAGTAGGACTCCCCGGAGGGCCCGGAGAGAAGAAACGAGAAGGAGGTGACGTGCAGCTGCCTACACGGTTTTATGGTTTAGGGGCTCCTTTTATGGTTTAGGGTCCCTACACGGCTTAACCTTTCAGGGTTTGAGGGTCTAGCGCCTAGTTTAGAGGTGATGGGTGTAGACTTTCTGGGTTTAGGGTTTGGGGACATCTGGATTATAGTTTAGGGTTTTAGAGGAACCCTAACCCCTTCTTTAGGGCTTAAGGCGTAGGGCAGAAGCGAGGAGGAAAGGAAGTGATGCCGAGCCCTGGGCCCTACTTCGGTATAGTATTACTGAGGCCCCTACTGTAGCCCTTATAGACCCCTTTAAGTAATCCTTAAAAGGAGCCCCATAGTTAAAAGCCGAGTTCCCTACCAGGCCAGGGTGCTTGAGGCTTAGACTGGAGTGTACGGGAGGGGTGTAGGGGTTTAGGGTTTAGGGGTTTAGGGGTTTAGGGTTTGGGGGTTTAGGGTTGTAGGGGTTCAGGAGTTTCGGGGTTCAGGGGTTTCAGGGGATGAAGGGTTTAGAGGTGTAGGGAGGCTGCTGGGCTTCACAGCGGTTTGTAGGGGGGGTTATGAGGTGTTGAAAAAGGGTTTAGGGATAGTTTTTTTTGGGAAACGGCTTCCTGGGTATTTTGGGGGGGGATTCCGAATGGCTTGAAGGTTGAAGGATTAGGCTTTCAGCTCACCGAGGACTAAACTATTCCCTAAACCCTAAACCCTGAACCCAAAACCCAAACCCCTAAACCCTAAACCCTAAACCGTGATTCCTGCAATGATGCCCTGCAACTTTCTTTGGCTTGGACGGGGCGGAGGGGGGAGAGTCTCGGGCTTAGGGCTGATTGTTTTCGAATGATGAATCTGGGTTTTTAAACCCCAGATCCCATACTCTGAACCCTACTCCCTTAAGGAACCTACAGGTGGGGAGTTTAGGGTATATAGGGCTTCTATAAGGCTTCTATAATTTATAAGGTATATAGACCTTCTATAAGGCTCCTATAACGGTAACTACCCACCTGAAAATGTCCCAGCGTGAACCGGTTTTTGAATAGACCCCAAATCCTAAACAGTAAAAACCCGAAACGGAAGCCCTGAACCCAAACCCCAAGCCCTAAACACAACCCCAAACAGAAAACCCGGAACCCGGAACCTAAAAGTGCTAAAAACTAAGCTAACCTAAACCCTATCGCCTCCGGTTCAATAGCCTATGAAACCCCCTTCAAGTTGCTAGGTTCCTGAGTGAAGAACCCCCAAATGATAAGGGTACCCTGTTTCCTAATATTCGNNCCCCCCCCCCCCGCCCCAACATAGAAAAGGGCACAAGGGTACTGCTCAGGAACCTAGGTTGCCTAACCCCTGCGCCCTAAACCCTGAAAGGTTCCCTGAACCCCTCCCCAAAACCGCCAAAACAAACCCAAGCCCAAGAAACTCTAGAGACCTTGGTTTAGGGTTTAGGGTTTNNACCCTAAACCCTAAATCCCCCCAAACCCTAAACACCCTAAAAGCCTGAACCCTACATCGCCTACCCAAGTTTTGCAGCACCGTTTCGCCGGTGTTCGACAGCTTCGGCATAGCCAAGCCAAGTATTCCATCGGAGACCTGAAATTTCTGTGTACCCTATACACCCTAAACCCTTAAGGGTTTAGGGTCTTGGGTTAGGGGGACCCTTGGGACATAGACCCTCTCAGCAGGGTCCCTTTTAAGAGATTTAAGAGAGCCATGAGTAGGGTTCAGAAAGGTACCCTTGAAGAGGGGTCTCCCTAATACAACATAGGATTTTTGTAGGGTGTATAGGGCTTGGTTTAGCGTGTGTTTAAGGTTCAGGGTTTAAATTTAGGGTTGTGCATTGGTTGTGGGTGATTTTTCGACCAGTTGCATTGATGTCTGGTCTTTCTTTAACTCTGTTATGCTGATTTGTGTATTTGCTGTTGGCTTCAATTGTTGTGTATTTGCTGTTGGCTTCAATTGTTGTTTACCGGCTTTCTGCTGAGTTTGAGTGCCGAAGCTCTGTGTCTGAATGTCGAACCCCCTGTCATCCGTAAGCCCTGGCCCCAGCCCTTGTGAAAACGCTGTGTGCTCGTACAAACCTGCAACTTGTATAGAAGCCGTGCAGTAGTTTAATGCCTAAGAAACCCGAAACAAAGGCAACTGAAGAAAGGAAACTCTACCGAATAATTCTGCCCCAGCCCCTCGTTGAAAGGACACAGTGATCGCCCAAATTGACCTCAAACCCTAAACCCTACATGTAACCTTGAACTAATCGCTGTATTCTCAAGCCGGGGAATTCTCAAGAACCCCAAACCCTGAACACCAACGAGGCGCAAACAAAAATCCGGAACCCAGGAATCAGAAATCCCGAAAATCCTCAGAATCCTGTAAACTAAAACCCCTAAAACCCTAGACCCCAAACCGGCGCTCGGTGGACGAGGAACTAGAAAGGAGAGCTCGGTGTCCATCAAAAGCAGCCTCATTACCAGGGAGTGAGAGTCTAGAGTTCAGGGTTTTGGGCTCGGGGTTAAGGGTTCCTTTAAGGTTTCCTTTAGGGTTTCCTTTTAGGGTTTGGGGTTTGGGGTTTAAATTTAGGGCTTAGGGTTTAGGGATTACGGTTTAGGGTTTAGGGTTTAGGGTTTGGGGTTTAGGGTTTGGGGGTTTAGGGACTAGGGATTCAGGGTTTAGGATCTATGGTTTAGGGTTTACTTACTTCCCCGATAGGCCAGAGAAATAAAAAGGTTCAAACTTTCAGACTCCTAGTAAATTATGAGAACCCCACAAAAGTTTAAAGGTTGGGTATTGCGGGCTAAGGTTTAGGGTGTAGTTTTCAATGTGTGGGGTGCTGGGTTTTGGGTTCGGCGTTTATGGTTTAGCCCAGCGTCTCATGCTCGTTTAGGGTTCAGGGTCTGTGCTTTGCGCTATATATGCTTTAGGGCTCTAGGTCTGCGACTTGCTAAGTTTGCTGTTTGCGAATGAAGGTTCAAGGTCAGAAATTTATGGTTCAAGGCTTTTGGGTTGATTTGCAGAGGGTTTTGGATAGGTGTTGGCATATAGTTCATACAGAGGGATGACGCAAGAAGTTAGAATGTTGCTTTAGAATCTTAGAAGTTGAAACACGTCGAGGAATGCGGGTGGTGTGCAGTACCAGTGCTCGCCGTCTGAGGAGAAGTCATTTCAAATCTCAAGGTTTAGGGTTTGGGGGCTAGGGGTTTGAGGTTTCCGGTTGTAGGGCTTCATGACCTTTTCGGTCTAGGGTTTAGGAGTAGGAGGATTCGGGCTTCAGGTTTTCAGTCAGTCCGCAAGCACAGGTTGCTATCCACACAAGCCTTTCTCCATTCTTCTTAGGGACCAAATGACCCTTGAAAGTGGGAGCCCTATACACTTATACTCCATATATATATATATACACTATATGGTATATGAACCTTAAACCCTTTTAGAGTTCATTTCGTCCTTAAGGATGAAGCGAAGAAAGAGCACGTCTGGAACCCCTCTAAGACTCGAAGCCCAGAGCCGAAACCCCCCCAAAATCCTGAACCTTAAACCCTGACCCGCAAATCCTAAACCCCTGAACCCTAAACCCTTCTTGGAGGGTCGCGGGACTTTGCAAGTGCTTGTTTTATAGACTTATAATAAGCATCATAACACAAAATTAGGATCCCAAGTTAGGGGACGTATAACTCTACCCATAGGCTCCATACTAGTTCCTTTTTTTGTGGCTTATATTTAGGATCCTATAAGGTAATCCCAGAAAAGGAACTACTATGGAGCCTATGGGTAGTTAATATCTACTTACCAAGTCCCCCGACTCTCCAAGTAAGCCCCTAAACCCTAAACCCTAAATCCAAAACCCTAAACCCCATATTTCCCCCCTGAAAGGGGGCCTAAACCCCAGATTCAGCGCTAAACTTTGAACCCGAAACCCTTAAATAAGCCCAAGCCCCTAAACCCTAAACCCTAAACCCCTAAGTAACCCTTAATGACCTCAAGCCCCTAAACCCCCAATAACCTCCAAGTTTGGTCCAGCCCAGCTGCGACTGAGCTTTCACCGCCGCGTCGACCATGGTGACCGCGTCCTTCCCGCAACCCTAAGCCCAAACCCTAAACCTTAAACCCTAAGCCCCAAACCCTAAACCGGGAACCCAAAGTCCTAAACCCTAAGCCATGAGTTTAGGAACTTCCGTAGGTTGCAGGGGCTTGGAGTCTTGAAAGGTCGAGGGGCTTAGTAAGTAGATATTAACTAGAGTTATTTATAAGTCCCCTAAAAGGGATCCTAGTTTGGGGTTATGATACTCATATTATAAGTCTATAAACAATAAGTACTTCCTAAGCTCCCCGACCCTCCAAGTTTGAGGTTTGGCTTCTTCGAGCGTTCTCTAAGGGGCGTTGGCTCGGGGAGTTCAGGGCTTTAGGAGGACGGGTCTTGCCCAGCTCGGGCCGCCAAGGGGTGGGCTCCAACCCAGTAAAGAGGCCCCAGTTTGGGTTTAGGGTTTAGGGTTTAGGTTTTCGTGTTTAGGGTCTAGGTTTTAGTGTTTAGGTTTTAGGTTTTAGGGGGGTTTGGGCCTGTCTGTGGGTTTTGGGGTTTGGGTTGGGGGTTCAGAACATGGCCTTTAAGCCCGAAATCATGCAAGACCAATGTAGGAAACCCTTAGAAGAACCCTTGAATCCAGCCTTAACGGCACGCCCAACCCCAACTTCCCTAAACCCCTAAACCCTCAACCCTGAACCCTAAACCCTAAACCCTAATTCCTAAACCACTAAGCCTCTAAAGCCTAAAACCCTAAACCCTGCACCCTAAAACCCTTAAACCCTAAACCCTTAAACCCTAAACCCTACACCCTTGAGCCTACACTCGCTAAACCCTAAACCCTCAAGCCCAAACCATAGGAACCCTGAAAGTCCTAAATCCTAAACCCTAGACTCCCTTTAAAGGGAACCCTAAACCCTAAACCCTGGACCCTATTAAAAAGAAACATCCAAGCCAAAGGCCTGAACCCTTGAGGGATGAGCGGGTTTAGGGGTTTGGGGGTTTGGGGGTTTAGGGGTTTTAGGGGTTTAGGGTTTTAGGGGCTCTTAGGGTTTAGGGCTTTAGGGTTTTAGGGTTTTAAGAGTTTAGGGGCTTAGGTGTTTAGGGTTTTTAGGGTTTCGGGGCTTAGGGTTTAGGGGCTTAGGTGTTTAGGGTTTTTGAAGGTTTAGGGACTTAGGGTTTAGGGCTTTAGGGCTTAGCTGTTTAAGGTTTAGGGCTTTTCGGTGCTTAGGGTTTAGGGGTTTGGGGGTTTGGGGCTTTAGGGTTTAGGGCTTTAGGGGTTTGGGGGTTTAGGGTGCAGGGCACTTTGTTGGCGCTGCGTCTGACTCAGACTCTAAAGCAACGAATGTCCGAAAGTCCCGTGCAGGAACCCTCTGATACTACTTGGAGGGTCGAAGGACCATCGCCATCGAGCCCGGCGACAAGGAAGGCTGCCGTCGCATCCAGGAGGACCAGGCCTTCCGCGCAGGCTGTGATGCCATCGTCCAGGAGGCCAACCTGCAGTGGTCGCTGATCCCTGGGCCAAAGCGAGCTGGCTCAGCGGCAACGCCATCCTGGCTGCTCACGGTCCGCTCACGGTCGACGCCAGTGTTGCCATGCATGCGTCTCTGCGCCCAAAACTCCAAACGAGTACGTTGCCATGGATGAGACACCGGGACGGCACAGGCAGGGTCGCCTGATCAGCTTAGCTCAACCCAGGGTGTTGCGCAACAGATACGATGCTGATTCGAGCGGCGCTCCATGGCGTGTTGGCTCGCAGGTGCAGGTGAGACATCCTGCTTCGAAGGAGAGGCGATGCACCGAGGCTGCTGCATGAGCCGATTGCGCGCTGAGCAGCTGTAAGGCTTCGCTGGCGGTGACCTGCCTGCAGTCCTGCGGCGCCGCAACTTTCCCTTTGCTGCGGGGACATTATAGTCGTATAAGTATCATAACCCCAATTAGGATCCCTTTTAGGCCACTTATAACTCTGCTTACTACCTACTTACTAAGTCCCCAGACCCTCCAAGTAAGCCTCTGAACCCTAAACCGACCCTATACCGACCCTAAACCCTAGACCCTAAACACTAGGGTCTAAGACCCTAGACCCTAATCCCTAAGCCCTACACCCCTAATGGCCGCAAGCCCCTAAACCTTTACAGGAACCCACAGAAGCCTCATAAAGCTCGCCCTGCACGTGCACCGTTCCGCCATAGGTCACCGAGGAAGAAGAGCCTCCCAGGGAGCCCACTGGGGTGTAGGGTTTATGGTCCAGGGTCAAGGGTTTAGGGTTCAGGGTCTAGGGTTTAGGGTTTAGAGTCTAGGTCTAGGGTGTAGGATTTAGGGTTTAGGGGTTAGGGTTTAGGGTCTAGGGTGTAGGGTTCAGGGCCTAGGGTTTAGGGTCTAGGGTTTAGGGGCTTACTTGAAGGGTCTGGGGACTTAGCAACTGATTTAAGTACCCTTAAAGGGATCTAGGGTATTAAGAGTATGGGGAGCTGGTTTAGGGTTTTGGGTTAAAGTTTAACAAGTTTAGGAAGGCGAAGACCATAGCACCCAAACCCGCTGTGGCTTCCTGGTCGGCGGCTAGCAGGGCAGGTCCCTGAGCAGTCTCTGGACCATCCTGCAGCCACTCCTCCGGTGGCACTTCAAGCGGCCCGACACACATAGTCATGTACACATATACACAACACCGAGACTGCAGTTGCTCCTTGAAGTCGGCCTTGCCGTCGGAGGTGTAGGACACGTCGTATAGCCATCCGACGACGTGGCCCCAGCTACTGCGAAGAGCGCTCGAAGCCACCTGTCCAACATCTGCTCCCCCTGGCGATCCAGCTCTTTCCACTCCTTGTAAATGAGCTCCAGCGTCGCAAAAAGCTGTGGAACCTGCTTTTTTGGGGCTTGAACCGGAGCTCGCTGGTAGCGCTCCTCCCAGCTCGCAGCAGAAGCTGCTGCTCCAGCGGGCTCGCGGCTACGGCTCTTCGACTTAGACTCCTCAAAGATCGGGCCCACCCCGCTGGCTTCAGCGTAGAAGTCAGGCACAGGAGGCGCAAACTGGCAGTGCTCCGAAACTTCAGGGTTTAGGGCGTATAGGGCTTAGGCTTTAGGGTGTGGGGCTTAGGGCTTATGGTTTAGGGTTTTGGGTTTAGGCCTTTGGGGCTTAGGGCTTACTTTTTAAGTTGTGGGGTTCAGCGTCAGTCTGAATTAGCACTTTAGTGCTTGAGGACTTAGGGCTTATTTAACCTACTTCTTTGTGGGTTCTTCATAGGGTTTAGGGTTTAGGGTTTAGGGATACTCTGGGCTTCGGAGCAACTGAGAAGAAACATGTATTCTTTCACAGTGGCTCCTTGAAGGGACGGGCGCCAACACAAACTATACAGCATGGTACCCCTAAACCCTAAACCCTCCAGAACCTCCCAACCCAGATCCGCAAATGAGACAGGACATGAATGGAACTCTTGTATGAGCGCCTTTTATGAAAGGTGATACGGTGGATGATACCAATCTTGCGTCACCTTAAGGACCCTGAACCATGGGAATTTTGGTATATTCCTTAGCCTTGTTATGGGCAATGCAGGATTTTGTCCATCAACCGTAGTGGGGCTTTATTGGGTTTTCAAGGTTGACCTAGGGCTTACTTATATCATTACGGTTTACATTGATTCTGACTGTCGATGTTCAGAGGTGCATAGGGTTTTATGGCTGTGTAGACCCTTGAACAATCACCTCCTTCTGATAAGGACCGGGCAAGTAGACTAGGCTTTCGGGATGTTCTATACTGTACAGTAGGTATAGTAGGGACCCCGCCGCAGAAGAAGGTTATTAATTACTTGCTCGGGCTCCTGTTTCCAGGCTAGAGCCCATCCTAACTTGTCCAGTAACCTGGGGAACTAAAGATTGGCCTTTGCGAGTATGCAGGGGCTATAGTACCCAAGAACGTTAAAGGTTTCCCTAGACCCTAAACCCTGAACCTGAACCCTAGACCCTAGACCCTGAACCCTAAACCCTAAACCCTAAACCCTGAACCCTAAAACCCTAAAGCCCTAAACCCTGAAACCTCAAAATCCTAGATCCTAAACCCCTAAACCCCTAAAATCCTAAATCACCAAACCGCGCCTGTGTCTTTCGCAGTCGACGAATCCTGAGGCTCTCACGTCGAGCTTGAGGATGTTGGGCTTTGGGTTTAGCTTTTAGTTAAGGTTTAGGGCTTAGGGTTTAGGGCTAGGGCTTAGGGTTTGGGGCTTATGGTGTAGGGCTGAGGGTTTGGGGCTTAGGGTTTATAGGGTTTATAGGGTTTATAAGGTTGATAGGGTTTATAGGGCTGATAGGGTTTACAAGGCGTATAGGGTTTATAGGGTTTGTAGGTCTTATAGGGTTTAAAGGGTTTGTAGGGTGTAGGGCTTATCGGGTTTAGGGTTTTTGGCTTATAGCGTTCAGGGTTTAGGGTTTATAGGGTTTACGGTTTAGGGTCCCCAAGTTTAGGGTTTAAGGCTTAGGGTTTATAGAGCTCAAGGCTTATAGGGTTTAGGGCTTAGGATTTAGGGCTTATAGGGCTTTGAGCTTATAGGGTTTATAGGGTTTATAGGGTTTAGGGTTTGGGGTTCAGGGCTTAGGGCCCGGGCGTAGGGTTTATAGAGTTCAGGGCTTAAACAAGGTTTAGGTCTTAGGGCCCGGGCTTAGGGTTTATAGGGTTCAGGGCTTAATTAAGGTGTAGGGTTTAACAGATTGCGTCCCCGATAGCCTGTAGCAGATCCAATTGAAACTCGCTCAACTGAAGCAATCGCAGAATCACAGGTGAGGGTCCGCACCCAACGGGCCTGAGTCACCTCTACTTTTCTCACCCCAAACTCCCAAACCACTCGAACATGCTCAAAAAGAAACACCAGACAACGTGCACACGCAGATGCACGCGCACACACACACACACAAACACCCACCAAGAAACAAAGGTTTAGGGCTCAGGGTTTAATTTGGGTTTATAGGGTTTACCCCTAAACCCTAAACCCTAAACTCTAAACCATAACCCTAAACCCTAAACTCTAAACACTAAACCCTAAAGCCTAAACCGTTTAGGGTCTGAGCCCTAAACCCTAAACCCTAAACTCTAAACCCTAAACCCTAAACCCTTTAGGGTCTGAGCCCTAAACCCGAAAGCGCCGGTCGAGGGGCCGCTGGCTCGTAGACGCTGTGGCCCACCCAAAGGTCCGAGGATCCGGTGTCGAAAATAACCTGACAGCTTTTTAGGAGTTGGGGTTTAGGGTTTCAGGGTTTAGGGTTTAGGGTTTAGGGTTTCAGGGTTTATAAGAGTTAGGGTTTAAGAATTGTGGCGTTCAGGGTTTGTGTAAGTGTCGAAAATAACCTGACAGCTTTCAAGGGCTCGGTTTACCCATAGGCTCCTAAGTAGTTCCTTTTTGTGGTTCATATTTAGAATCCTATAAGGTAATCCCAAAAAGGAACTACTTAGGAGCTTATGGGTAGGGCTTGGGGTTTAGGAGTTGGGGTTTAGGGTTTCAGGGTTTATAAGAGTTAGGGTTTAAGAATTGTGGGGTTCAGGGTTTAGGCGTCGAAGATCACCCTCACAGCTTTAAGGGCTCCTTTGAGGAGCGGCTCCTTAAAAAAGGGGGGTTTCTTTTTGAGGGGCTTTTTCTTGAAGGGCTTCTTCAAGGCATCTTTTAGGGTTTTGGGGTTTTAGGGTTCAGGGTTTTAGGGTTTTGGGGTTTAGGGTTTGGGGTTTAGGGTTTAGGGTTTTAGGGTTCAGTGGTTTTAGGGTTCAGGGTTTTAGGCTCGGTTTAGGGCTTAGATGTCGAAGATCACCTGCATAGAGCCTATGAGGCATCTGAGAGCCTTTAGGCCAGAGCTTTCAGGTCGAAGGTGACAGCTTTCGAGTTGGCTTTAGGGTTTGGGAGATTCGGGAGTTTTGCGGCCATTCCGCCAGGCCATTGCATGCGGGCTCTAGAATCCGCACAATTGTGCCATGACGTGGGTCGAGGAGGCGAGCCCCTTCTCCGACTAGAAGCATGCGATCCTGCAGATTCAGATTCTGAAGTGTGCATCGGAAGCGCTGTAGCCAGGCACAGCTCCGAGAGCCAAGGGGGTAGCGCGCGGATTCATTCAACTCTGGGCCGATTATTCCGTCAACTCGCCCCCGCGGATTCTGTCAACTGGAAAACGCGGATGCGTTCAACCCCGACAGCTGGTTCCTTCAACTGTGAACGGCAGATTCGCTTAACCACGGCGGACA
>CAJNJA010015632.1:0-11671 GCA_905231915.1 Symbiodinium necroappetens | reverse complement strand
TACTACTGCTACTATAATACTACTACTACTACTACTACTCAAACAAATGCGCCGTCTCGAACTTTTATGCGTTCCTTCAGAATCGCTTGCAGTGCTTGTCGACTGGGAGGAGATACACCCCTCTTCGGGGTGCACTCCTCGCCAGACCCTCTGCCTTTTCAAACGGGCCGTTAGTGAAACATGAGTTCTTGGGTGGAAATCCCCCAAGCTGCGCCCCGACTTGTGCCAGTCTGAAAACCTGGCGAATCTGAGCGTACCGAGGGAACCTAATCTCCGTCACTTCGTTGCCGCTCAAGTAGCGCAGCTTCATCCTTCAGGGGAATGCATGGGTGGGGGGGGGNNGGTCGTTCAGCCTACGACTTAATATAAAATGAAAAAATTTTTGGTTTCAGACCTGATGCCGGAGACGTGGGAAAAACGGACCCAGGCCACCAGAAGCAGCGTGCGGAAGCGCGGCGGAGTTTGAGGTTGCGGCACCATGTCGCGGACGCGGGAGGGATTTTTGCTTGGAGCCGATCTAGGGCCCGGGGACGCCTAAACTAACTCCGATAACTAAGTTTTGTGGCAAGTATATAAGTCCGACATAAGTGCTGCAAGTAAATAGAAAGTGCCCTAAGTACATATAAGCACGCCGATCCTCCAAGTAGGGGATTAGGGGTTTTGAATGGCATGGCTCATGCCAAGTTTAGGTGCTCAGGCACGAAGAAAACCAGGCATGCAAAGAACATGCGACAATCCGAACCATCACCTATATTTGTGCCTTTAGGGTTTGGGGCATTTAGGCTGTACGGAATTGCTATGGGGGCGGTGTGTAAGGCTCTTGCTCAGACTGTAACAAGCAGCGGTAAACTCCCGCAAAAGAACCCCTGATACCCACAGCACTGAACTCCAAAGGCATAAACGCTCTAATTAATTCAGATACTCGAATGCTGCATCAGGCTCTTGAAGTCACTAAAAAAAATCTCTAAGCCCTTGCGCAAGCTGAAAAGCCCTCGCCGCTCCCCGGCTGCAAGCTTGCTATGCAGGTCGAAGCGGGCCTGCCATTCACACAGGCAAGTCCAGGGAGGACTCCAAAGCCCCATGCTTATGATAGGGAATATACCTTAAGCCATATCAGGCTTCCTATATGTTCCTATCATAATTTAGAGGATATTCCCTACTTAAGGGGCTTTGGAGTCTCTGGGTCAGAGGGAGCCCACTTAGTAAACCTTATGGTTCAACCCTCAACCCTAAACCCTCAACCCTACACCCTAAAACCTTAAAAAACCTAAAACCTCAACCCTAAACCCGCAACCCTACACCCTAAAACCCTAAAAACCTAAACCCTCAACCCTAAACCCGCAACCCTACACCCTAAAACCTTAAAAACCTAAACCCTCAACCCTAAACCCTAAACCCTAAAACCCTGAACCCTAAAGCCCTAAAACCCTAGACCTTCTGGGGCGTTTCGGGTTCAGGGCCGGGGCTTCGGGTTGAGGGATCGCACAGCCTCGTCTATGCCACCATAAACGCGGAATGCTGGACATCCCTTCTTGATTCTTAACCCCACAACATCCCCAAATCCTGAAGCTCAACAGCAATTTTTTTAAACCCGAAGTCTTCAACCTCAACCTAGTCCACAAGGTAAGTCCCTAAACCTTAACCCCTACAGAGTCCCAAAATCCAAGGGCCACAAACACAAAGGATCCTAAGTACCTGCATCTTAGAAAGTATAAGTTAACTCAATCTCTTGCGCGCTCTTGCATGTTTCTTGCGCACACACGAGTTTTTCCTGCGTGCATGTTGTATGATCATGCACTATATACAGCATTATTGATGTAGAGGGATATCACTGCCCTTGCGCGCTCTTGCGCTCGCCCTTTTGGGCGTTGCAGCGCGCACACCATGTTACGTTTTGAAGGCAAGGGGGGTTTAGATCAACTCTCATACTAGAACCTAAACCGTAAGGCCCTATAAGAGCGTAAAGGAACCCTTACAGGAACCCTAAACACTTACAGAAACCCACATGGCTGCTTAGGCCCCCTTTTGAAAGAAAAGAAAGGCCTTTCCCACCCCTAAACCCTTAACCCTGATAGCTACTACAAACCCTAAACATATCAATTTTAAGCCCACTTAAGTAGTTCAATTCATTGGGGTCCCGGTTTAGGGTCCTTTTTTATAAGGGTGCCGTACTCTATTGGGGACCGAAACAGGGACCCGGCTTAGGGTTTAGGGTTACCCTAAACCCTAACCCTAATTTAGAAAAAATACCCATATAGCTACTTAGGATCCTCGGAAAAAAGTGCCCTTTCCCCACGGTCGACCGGAGTCAGGGGCTCTGCATATCCGAAGCGAAAGGTGGCGCACCATAAGCCTGGCGTTTAGGGTTTAAAGTTCGTGCGGAGAGGTTTAGGGTTCAAGGTTTATGGTTTATCGGAATTGTTCAAGGTTCGGGTGCCAATAAGTTTTGACCGAAACGTTTCTTTTTTCAAATTTGCTTCTGGGAATTGGCGGGGGGGCTGGGCTGCGCCTGTGGTCTGGGGCTTAAGTGCTGGGGGCTGGCTGAAACTATTGGGGGCTGGGCTGGGCTGGGCTGGGCTTGGGTTGGGCAGGGGCAGGGACAGGGGAAGGGGGAGGGTGGTTGGCGAGCTGGGCTGGGCTGGGTGGGCTGAGCTGGGCTGGGCTGGTGACTGGCGGGGCGGTTTGTGCGGGGCCATCGTGGGTAGGTTGACTTGCTTATATTAGAAAATGGAAAGGTTGTGTCCCGACCGAAAACAAGCAATTTCTGTTAGTGTTTCTTGAGGGTTTAGGGTTCAAGGTTTAGGGTCAGGGTCTAGGGTTCAGGGTTTAGGGGTAAAGGGGCCCGCTGAAGTTCATACAACGTCGCGTCTACAAGAATTCCTTTTAGGAAATGATACGGAGGGCTTTGGGATTTCTATGAGGCTAGGATATAAAGTACGAGGGAACCCTATCAACAATTTGAGGAGCTGTCCTTACAAATCAGGGGGGGTCGTGCAGTCTCTGGGCACCTTAAGACCCCTTGATGCTGCGACGATGAAAACTTCGGGTGAAAAGGGACTTTAACTAAAGTAGTGCATACAGAAACAGATCCTCATGCTAGAACGCAAGAACAGAAGTACCCCGAACTCAAGGAAGACCCTCTCAATCTTGCATCTCAAGCTCGCCTCCCCGAACAAGAATGCTGGGCAAGGGGGCGATGGCTCCAACAGATGCGACTGCGAAGATTTGGCCCTAACCCTAAATGCCGGGGTCGCGGAAGCATAAATCCCGTCAGAAGATGTCGTAAGCCCAGAATCACTGAACTAACCCAACCCACGGCTAAAGCTACGGACGCTCCTTAGATGCACAAGCAGGGCTAAAACCGATCACTAATTAGTGTGTTCATCCCGAAAAGGTAGACTTGTTGGAGAGAGGGTTGGTGCAAACATAAACCCTTTCAAGCCTCAAACCGTTCGCAAAAACCAAAAACGCACACTTAATTATTCGGCTTTTCTCTTTTCGAAGCTAAGCAGAAACTTCGAATTAACGCTTAAGGGACACCTTTAATAACGCCGAGCCACCCCTCGAACAAAAACAACAAAGTGAAGGTCTGGCCAAAGGAGGGTCTAGCAAGTCCTGGCCTAAAGATTGATCTTCCGCCGAGAAAAGGACCCGCTCAGATTCCAGCACGAAAGGCTCGTCACAGTATTCCTGGCAGACGTTACCCGTTACCCGTTCAGGGGGAAACCCTCACCGCAAAAACCCTGAACCCTGCCCGAAGAATCCTAAACCCCACAACCCTGCACCCCCCGAAAAGAGGCACCTCAGTGTAACCTCTCGAAGGGTATAACCCACAGCATAAGGTTCAAGGTCTAAGGCTTCAGCTTTCAACCGTTACTCTTCATGTTTCCCTAACCCTCCAGGTACCTACTATATAGGGCCCTAGGGGCTCTAGTACCCTATATAGTAGGTACCTGGGGGGGTTTGGGTTTTTTCGAAACAAATCTGAACACAAACAAATCCCGACGGGTCCAAGTATTCATTATTTAGGAACTTTGGGGCCTTTATAGGTACCAAAAGCCATAAATAAGGACTACTTGGACCCTTAGGGAATCTGAACACGTGATCGGGCCAAGGGTCAATGTGCAGCAAAACGATCCTGGGACAGGGCGTTTGTTGGGCGTTGGGGCTGAGGGTCTAGGGGTTGATGTAGGGTTTAGGGATTGAGGTTCGGTGTTCAGAATCCAAGGCTTAGGCTTAGGCTTAGGATATGGGTTTCAGGGTTTGGGGTTCTGGGGTTTAGGGCTCAAAATTGAAGCATAACGATGCCCGGCAGTTGCAGACCGTCTACTACTAAGACCTACTCCCCCGCCTACTCTCCGTTGTCGATGGGTGCAGCTGCGACAATTTCGCAATCGCTTCTAGTGTTCCCCCCCTTTCTTTGTTTCCGCTACTGAGATGCTGCTGATGATGATGGTGATGATGACGCTTCTGCTGCTAAAAAGCAGTATAGTCTTCCGGAAAATGCCAGAAGGAATCCTTGCTAATATAGGCCCTTGACCTGGTCCTGCCGTAAATCATTGCATGATTCTATAGTAAGGAACCCTCAGGAATACATACTCTAGCAAAGAGTGGGACTACATCTTCTTCAACACTATATAGGAATACATATTCTGGCAAGTATTCAAGCTTCCAGATGTTGATTTTCACCGCGGCACGTTGCCGGCAAAGCGCCGAGCTTGGTTGCAATGGTGGCAAGGCCGACTGGCACGCGCCCCGCTCCTCGGCGATTGCGGGGCATTAAGGTTTGGGGTTTCTGGTTTGGGGGGTGTCAGAGCCGGACGTACGGCTAAAGGCACCCAACATGGTATCCCAGGTTAACCCCGATCCCCTTACGGCCAAACAAGCTCGACCCCAGGTCCAAACACCAAAATGCTGGGGCTTTTTGGCAAGGTAACGGAAACACGTACCTATGTTTCGGACTTGGGATTATACTCAGAAACGATTTCTACTTGGACCCACAAGGCACGAACACAGGGTTGTCGAAGTGCCGTCTGGCACTTTCTGCCCCACCTGCATCTACGGGCCGGAGAACCGATCCGTAAGATGGCAGAGCTCAACCCAACACATCGAAGGACAGAGACTAGACCAGGAATGCAACCACAAGAAATTAAAAAAACCAAACCGTACACATCCCAAGCGACCTCAAGTGCAGGCTGCGCAAAACCAATCAGATCTCCTCTCGAAAGAGTCCCCCTACTTGCACGCATTCTTCGTGTCACCCAATACCCGCCCGGGTCCAGGGTTTAGGTATTTTGGCATAGGATATCAGGAACGGGTTCTTTAAGTACACTAATCAGTATACCTTTTTTGACTCACGACACCCTACTATGACTATACCCTAATTCACCTTCACAAACCCGAAACCTAAATTAAACCTAAACCCTCGAAGCCCCAATGTCATTATACACCCCTGCCTGTAGCCCAAAAAGCTACAAGTAATGTCATAATGCCACAATTACAGGATAGACCGCTCAGGGGATCCACGGTACTGCAGCCCTTCATCTCCGAAACCAAAGAAACAGTGCCGAGCTGCTGGGTGTCAGGAAGACGGCAGTGCCTCAAGAGGCGAATCAGCATCCCTATCCGACGGTGTGTTGTTCCTTTCAGGCTTCTTAGAAAGGGCGCTTTCAGGCGATCCGTTATATACCGGAAACAAATCCTATGAAGCCCATCCGAAAGCCTGACTCGTAGACTGGAAATCCCACAAAGCCAAGCTTTTGGATAGGGTTCAGTCTATATATATATATGTGTGTGTGTGTAAAATATACTGCATAATTCACGGGTTGGATTTAGTTGGCTCACGCGTGGGAATCACCCCTCTCTTCAAAAGCAAAAACAAGGGTTGCGAACTGCTTCTGGCAGGCTGCCGTCTACCTCGGAGGGTTGTTTTCAGCCGACTTAGCATCATCTCGGCTTTTGTTGTTTCAGCGCAAACCTTCTACCGACGCATAGTGCTCGGCGGCAAGGCTCATGCTTTGAAGCGAGCAAAGAAGCGATGAAAGCTTGAGTTGCTCAGAAGATTCTGCAGAACATGCTCTGTTGTTCGGCACTGAGTCAACTACATCGGTCTAAGTCTAGTCCTAACATTACTATACTGGAATCTGAAGCTCTGCAAGCAACTACAGCGGTCTCAGCGGTCTAGTCTTATCCTGGGATCTGGAGCTCTGTGCCAATGCCGGTTTCCCTTTGTACCATACCGGAACCTGGAGCTCTGCGCTGCGTGCCTACGCATGCGGCAACCCTAAGCAGGTGTTACACACAGGCATCAACCGATTCCAGGTTTTAGCATGCACAAAGCCCGACCCGGCACGACCATCCCTCAGATCCGCTCACCTAGCCCTTGAGCCCTGAACCTAAACATGTACCTGTAGATGTAACGGTGTATGAGTTTACGTGTATCAATGTGTATATATACACATGATAAATACGTGCATGCATACATGCATTCATACATGCATGGAGGTAGGTAGGTAGCTAGGTAGGTAGGTCGGTAGGTAGGTAGCTAGGTAGGTAGGTAGGTAAGTAGGTAGGTAGGTAGGCAGGCGGGCAAGTAGGTAGGGAGGCAGGTGGGTCGGTCGGTCGGTAGGTAGGTAGGTAGGTAGGCAGGTGATTATGTATAACTTGTACTTCTCTATTTTTATGTATGTATGCAAATATGTACTCTATGTTTTGAACCTTCCTAAGACCCTCAGCCCTGAAACCTACTTCAACCTTATAATCCCCCCCACCCCCCACCCGAAACCCCGGAACGCTTCCTTTAATGCCCTGTCCTACAAGCCTTACGAAGGGAGGCCCCCCAAAGCACCTGCAAAAAAAGTTGGAACATCGTGAGGAGGGTTTGGGTATGTAGTGGTGTATGGCTTAGGCCGCCTAGGCTTTCGGAGTTTCGGGTTTAGGGCCTTAGGGTTGCAAGAGGTTACCTCCCCCACACAAGACATTCCACAACAAAAACCAGCAGTAAACAACCCAGCAGGCCCCTACACCCTCAACCCTAAAGCCCCAAAAAACCCAAATGCCCTGAACCCTAAACCCTAAACCCCTAAACACCCAAACCCCTAAACCCCTAAACCCCCAAGTGCCCTGAACTTCGTTGCAGCCGGGGAGCTCTTCGTCCGCAGGAGCTGCCCTTGCCGCAGAACATTTTTCAAGCCTCCGCTAGCTCCTAAGGAACCTTAGGGTTTCGGGCTTTAGGGTTAAGGGCTAGGTTTCCGGTTTTGGCTTTAGGGTTTAGGGCGGGTTTAGGGTATTTAGGGTTTAGGAACCTTGGGGTTTTGGGTTGTGGCTTTAGGGTTTCTAAGGGAAGCGGACTAGGGGACAATACTTCCTACCCCCCCTAAAAAGGGTGGTTACGACCGGAGGCTGGAGGGCATATGCATTTGCCTTGCAACTAAACTTTGGATGGAGGATTTAAGCGATTAAGGCTCGTGAAACTAGGAAGCCGAGGCGTGTCTAGTCGTGTATAATCTGCGTTTGTTTCTCCTGGTTCTGTGTCGACAGTTTAAGCTTCAGGGTTGGGAGATTGCGGCAGAGGGATCTGTCAAGCTACCAGACTATGTAAAACTATCATGAAGCGGCCGTTGTATCAGTGGTGAATGAGGTGGTCAACTCCCTATAGCTCCAATGCCACCACCAATCTCCGAAAACTCTGCCAAACCTTTGATTTTCCAGACATATGAAGAAAACACACACAAGCCTCAATCAACTGTGAGGACCACCGCCGAAACAAGACTTTGTTGATGCAAAATGCGTTGTGTAACCTCTTAGCTCAGCCAGAGCGCTAAGATCACAACCCCTTAGTATTCTAAACTGTACACTCGAAATGCTGTAAGCCATCATGAGTTTTTAAAGCATCCTGTGTCCGAAATCCTAAATGTAAACTTTGATTATGCCTAAAGCCCCAAGACTCAACAAACCACAGATCCAGCACCGCAAAAGCCTAATTAACCCATATAGCTTCTACAAGAAACCCCATGTGAAGCCCTAATATTAATACCTGAACCTGAAATCTAAAACAATCCCAAAGCCCTAAAGCCCCAAGATTTGAAACCCTAAACCCTCAACCCCTAAATGCCATAAATGTCATAAATCCAAAACCCCTAAACTCTCAACCATTAAACCCTAAACCCCTTGGCCCCTAAACCCTAAACCCCAGAACTCAGTAGCTTGAACCTCGAAGTTCTAAACCCTTTCGCCCAGGAGCCCTGCAAGGTACACACGCTGAAGCCGAGCCTCCTCAGCTTTCGCTTATTCCGCTTGTCCGTGGGGTGGTCCGCATATTGTTGCTTAGGGCTTAGGGCGTTTAGGGTTTAGGGTTGTGCGTGTGCTTTCAAAAAGTTGCTTGTTGCATATCTTGTCACTCTGCAGAGTTGCGAGCTTTCCCTTAGGAAGGTTTTACAAGTGTTCAGAAGGTGTCGTCATGGTTTTAGCAGGGCCTTGCAGGGTTTGTTGTGAGTATTGAGGACAAGGTTCAGGGGGCTAAGGCTCCTTTAAAGGAGATCCCAGCGTTAAGGCCTTGAAGGTTTTCGGGATTAAGGGGTCTCTGTGGGGGGTTTAGGGCTTGGGCTTTGGCCAGGGTTCAGCGTTGCTCCGTACCTGAACCCTTGCAGCCCCTTCCTATGCCATGTATCGGACCATACGGCACCGCTTTACGTAGAGCCATCAGCCCTTATAAACCCTAAACCGTCGGTTCACACGTTGCAGTGGCCTGAAAAGGCTTCACACCTGTCTTGGACTCCGGTCTCAAGGTTGAAGATTGCCTTAAAGAAAACCTGTCCAGTTTAAAGACTTGGGGAAGCCGAAACCCCAAATCACCACGAAATCCCTCAGGAAGCCGCAACCCCACCTTAGGTATCCCTACCCGCTGGAAGATATTGGTATGACGCACAGCCCCGAGGGACCATCCGATTCTCGGATACAGGAAACCTTCCCTTTCCTGAGAACTCCATCAAGTTTGAAGTCTACTGAAACGCAGAAACATCGGCTGGTTGTGGGAAATCCCTAAACCCTAAACAAAATGCTGGTTTCTTCTAAGTGTCTGCTGCGAGCACATCTTCGACACTTCGTCCTCCTCCTCCTTCAGCCCGAAGTGGGAGTTTGGAAAGCTTGAACCGCAGACTTAACCCTGGACCCAAAATACCCCGACCCTCAGCCGACGTTTACATGTGCTCATTGCTGCGGCTTCCGTATGTCAGGATACACTGCGGGGTACCTTCCTGCAAGGGTGGTCCTCTTTAAACTCCAACGAGCCCGATCACCACCAGGACGATCACCACCACGACGATCATCACCACGACGATCACCAACACCATCACTCCCACGATCACCACGACAATCACAAACACGGACAGCATTGCTGCTACTACTACAGTACTTCTGCGACGAGGACGACTACTACTACGACTACTACCACTGCGACGGTACGGCTACGACTATGGCACAATTACGGCACCCCCACTGCCGCTGCCACGACGACGAGGACGACTACTACGGCCACTGCTACTGCTACTCCCACTGTGACTTCTCCTGGAGCGATGGCCGACAACCACAAACACGAAGCGTCCTGAACCTGCTGCGCTATCTCACATTGGCGGCCCCATTCGTGCGTGTGCATCAAGAAGAAAATGGTGCCTTAGTTGATGCCGGACCTCAAACCTTGTAGCAGTTTGCACAACCTCTTGGAACAAGTGCAGTTACTGGAGGAGGTTGCAACCCTCCTGGCGACTATCGGTTTGTTTGCAAAGCCCATGACGAAGAAGAGGGTGGTTAGCGGGCCGCTGTCTGTACCGAGGACCCCGAACGGTTTAGGTGGTGCTGGATTTTCGGGCTTTACGATCAATGCCACAGAAACGTCGAGCCAAAGCCATCCGAAGCCCCTACCCCTGCACAGAAAACAGCGAATTGGGGCCCAGACTTCAAAATCTCCGCCCCAACCCCACAATCCATGTGTAGGTTGCGGCTAACTCAACATACATGCAGGAGCTACTAAACAAACCGATAAAAGCCACCATAAAGGAATCATTCTCACCCGAAACCTTATAAACCCTAAACCTGTAGTACAACTAGTTATAAACCTAACCGTGTCGGAGCAGCCTGCGACTGCCATCGGCAACCAGCCGGAGTCAAGTAACTTCAGTAGGTTGGCGCTCCTTGCTGGGCTCCGGGCTTAGGGCTGATAGGGATCAGGGATTTAGAGCTCAGGCCGTTTAGGGTGCAGGGGTAGCACTCCTGATGCTGCAAAAAGCAAATCACACTGCTGTCGAAGAAGTCCGTGCAACATAGATCCGGATCTCTGCAGCACACCGCACATGTTCTTTCGCTATGCTGAACTTTCCCAGTCAACATTTATCTTGCTAGTACGTACGAATGCTGCTCCTGTCAAACTCCACACCTCCACCTTGAGGAGTTGAGAGACACACCCTTCATGCCAGAAAACATCCGAGGGCTAGCGATGTGCAACCTACAAGGAAGTAGCCAGTGCAAGACTTATGAAGCGACACTGGCCACTTGATTTCTCCTTCTTTTAGAGTTTAGGGTTTAAGGGTTTAAGTGTTCACGGCTGCGTGAGATCAGCACCCATGATGCAAGAGCAACACAGCGCACAGCGAGGCTACTCTTGGACAAGTGATGGCTATCAGATGTACTGTGGTCTCCTGGTCGTTTTGCAAGCCTCTATTTCTACCCTAAACCCTACAGAGCAGTCCAGAAGACGATGTCCACCGTGATCATCGGCAGTACAACCAAAAGAACCTTATCGCATCAGAGTCCGATCTTGCGGGCCTCAAGAGACTCCTTTCATGGCTTAATTATATGTGTAGTTCTCTAAATTAGGGTCCCGCTTTAAGTCCCCAATATAGTACGGCACCCTTCTGAAAAGGGAGCCCAAAAGGGACCATAATTTAGAGAACTACCCATATAGGACTTAGGGTTCAGGAGCTTCAGGGAGTTATGGCTTGGGGTCTTGTCTGGCAGGTTCCGCAGGCTTTAAGCATTGTAGTCATGAAAACGCTTCTTGCTGATGGATGCGTTCATGGAGATTGTTGAGTATCTGGGTGAGGTTTTACAGGACTGTTCTATATATGCACTAGAGTTGGGGCAGAAGCGATTGACTTGTGCATTTGCAGAGAGGAAAAGTACCCACCGGCTGAGTTGTCCGCTGAGAATTCCTGCCCACAGCTGAAGGGAACCAACGAAATTGAACCATGTCACCTAGTAACCTAGTAATGTGTATGTGTTTTTTTTACGGATGTGTATATATATATAATATACATTTACATGTACATTTATATTTATATTTACATTTGTATTATGTATACATATGCACACTGTTGAGAATCTTGTTTGTTAGACTATGTTGATATTGCATTTATACTAATTTTTTATGTCATACGAAAACTTGAAAAGAAGCGTAACATGCCTACAGATCAACACGCTCATGGCAGCCCAGTCGCGACGCAAAGATTGCAACCCCAGACCTAGGAAGCGTGCAGGTTCCAGCGTGTCAGCCTGAAAAAAAAGTTAGAATAGGTATTCTGGGCATACTGCTGATGATATACATCCTGCATTACCTTAAGGACCCTAAACTATTGGAATTATGGTATATTCCTTCCTAGACATTCTTTCGTAATGTTTT
>CAJNJA010015630.1:0-36738 GCA_905231915.1 Symbiodinium necroappetens | reverse complement strand
GGGTTTAGGGTTTAGGGTTGGGTCGCAACCCCCAACCCACAACAGATGATACCGCAGAGTCCTAACGTAAAGTGGGCCGCATGTTTCAGGGGCAAGCAGGAGGGCTAAGCAGACGAAGCAGTGTGTCGACACCTCCACTGAATTTTGGGGTTCAGGGCAAATTTAGGGATTCGGGAAACAGTGCGAGCTTTACAACAAGTTGTACTCGGGCGTACGAAACTCCTGAAACTGTAAAACCGGATCGCACGAAACTCCCGAACCCCCAGAACTTACCAAACCCCCAGAACCTACACCCTTCAAGGCGCCCTTAAAGGAGCCCTGAGAAAAAAAAGATGCTTAAAGGGAGCCCCTACAGGGGGACCCTGCTACAGAACCCGAAGGTACCCTTTCAAGCAAACCCTACCTAGACCCGATAGTACCCTTTAAAGCAAACCCTGAAGCCTAGACCCCAGAGCACCCTTTAACAGGCCCGGGCTTCGGGCTTCGGGCTTTGGGATTNNGGGTTTAGAGTTTAGGCTTTAGGAGCTTAGGCTTTAGGGTTTAAGGTTTGGGCTTCGGGGTTCTAGTGTTGAGGGTTTAGGGTTATGGTTTAGGGCTTCAGGGATTTTCATTGTTCAGGGTTTCGAGGGCTTTCTCGAGCAGTCCCATTCCGCGCATGTCCAAACTCGGCACTCGTTGCCGTTCGGAGGACATTGGCACCATACAGCAAGCGTTGGTCGAGAGAGCGCAGTGCACACTTAGCAGCTTCGGCGCTGTTTGCAAGGCATGCCGGCTCGGTTGCCCAAAGATGCTTCAATTGCTCTGTCCGGAAAACTGGCAGCAGTGAGCCAAGATTCTCATTTCGCAAGAGCAGCCAAAACGTCAACGCTCGGCTCGCAGCTGGAGAGGCAGGGTTTCAGGCTTTATCGTTTCGGGTTTAGGCTTCAGGGCTTACGGCTTCCCTAAAACCCCACACCTCAGGCCCTACAGCCAACCCGAAACCCAAAACCCTAAACCCCAAACCCTAAACGCCTAAACCCTGAACCCTATAAACACCTCATGAGAGCCCCATGCAAACCCTGCAAACCCTGCTCCCACTCAGGTCACCGCTAAAGGCTCCGAGCCGTTCGTGGCCTTCACCGCCTGCTTGGTCTAATCTAGGTACCTTAATACAAGAACTACACCAATAATAACAATACCCATAATGATGATAAGAACAATAACAATCATAGTGAGAGTAAGAACAATAATTCTGAGTGGTCATAATAATACCAACAATCATAGATACGAATAATAACACTAATAGCATAGCTATAAATATACTAATAATTGAGATAATTACGGATAAGAATTGCGAGTATGCAAATTAATGAGAGAGAGTTTTGATGTACATTATGGCCTAGCATTTCAGGCTTTAGGACTCATGGTCATTAACCTTGAACTAAGTCGCACCCTCCAAAAACCAATGGCTGGATCTCTTGCTCCTGGACCTTTTGAAGGGTTTGGGGGTTTAGGGATTCAGGGTTTGGGCTTACGGCCTTCGAGTTCAGGGCTTTGGGCTCGTGGGTAAAACTTCGGGTTTACGGACTTAGGGGCCTTCTTCATTAGAAAGGGGTTTTGGGCTCCTTATGGTATAAGTGTAGTGAGGAACCCTGAGGAATAATATTGCTTGTTACCTGGGCTTCTATATTGCAGATAGCATTTCGGTGGTGCGGGCTCCCTGCTGTCTAATTACATGAAAGGTTCTTCCCCGACGTCGCTTTATACGGCAGCGCAGACACGTTCCGAAATCTCCTACTTGTATATGTCTCTGTGAAGGGTTTCGGGATGCATATAACACGAGGCTTTGAAATATGATGCTCCAGCCGCTTGCTCCAAATGCAAGATCTTGATGTTTGTACATCCCTTACCGTTTAGGGCTTAGGGTTTAGAACTTCGTCTTACAAGCTTTGTATCCGGACGAAGACGGTTGCAGCTGTTGCATGGGGATGGTTTACCAAAAGAAATCGGAGCCCCAAAACCTTAAACAGCGCAAAAACCCTACAGATCCCCTTCCAGGCCCTCATGGAAGGGGTTTAGGTTTTAGGGTTTAGGGCCCCAAACCTTAAGAAAACCCCCTACTACGGGTTAGGTGCTCAGAAGGGAAATGAGCCAATTACGACTACCTTCCAGGCTGTGTTTGCGAACGGCTGTGGGCACGGATAAGTGGAGAATGCCAAACTGAGCGCGAAAAGTCGAAAAGTGTCAACAAAATAAAGATTTTACGCGAAAAGCCGAAAAGTCGAAAAACCGCGAAAAAGTATAGCAAAACGCGAAAAGTCGAAAAGCCGCGAAAAGTCAAAAAGTACAGCAAAACGCGAAAAGTCGAAAAGTCAAAAAGTCAAGAAAGTCGAACAGTCACCGCGGCAGAAGCCGAAAAAACAACAATCAGCACACATCTGAAGCATCTTGGCACAGCTTTGCTCCGCAGCGAGCAAAGGCAGATCTAGGATAATGTTAAGGATTTCAGGACTGGGGGAAGTGTTCTGGCCTCGGGCCCTATTAAGATTGAAACCTTGCCAAATCAAAGCAGCGGAAAGGATGTCCGTCTTCACTACGTGTGCGAAGTGTCCTATGTATGTATGTATGTATGTATGTATGTATATATATATAATAAATGTATGTATACAGGTATGCATATGTATATATATATATGTGTAGATACACATGTACACCAGCGTTAAACCCTAAACTCCAAGCAAAGAGAACACGTCAACGCCTGTAGCGACATTTATAAACGCTTCAAAGACAACCAGGGCTAAACCCGAGTAAAACCAACAGGAAAATATAATTAAATGACTGTTTTAATCCTCGCAGCAAATGCCACTCTAAACCCCAAACCCCAAACCCTCAACCCTTAACCCTGCAACCGTAAACCCCCTTCGGATTCCTGGACAGAAGCTTGAACCAGCATGCCTTATACTGTTTCATCCCTGCAGACGCTCTGCTATGATTCATGCCTTTGACAGCTTCCAGCCGTAAACCCTAAACCCCAAACCCCTAAGCCTTAAACCCCAAACCCCAAGCCCAGCGACATTTATAAACACTTCAAAGACAGCCAGGGTTAAACCCGAGTAGAACCAACAGAAAAATCTAATTAACTAAATGCGCGAATCCTCGCAGCAACCACTAATTTTGGGGCCGTAGCGATGTGAAACATGCTTCGGGGCATGATCGTGCGAGGAGCTTTGAGGAATACCATTAGGAAGCCCTCCGAATCCCGTCGTTGAAGACCTGCGAAAAGCTACACAAAGTCACTGACACTGACACGAACAAACCTCATAAGCTCTTTTCAAAACCCAAGCTCTTTAACAAATTAGCGAAAGCCTACAACGCCCTTTCAATCGCCAAACGCCGAAGCGGCTGTTTTGCTTAGTGGTGCGCCCGGCTTAACGACTTCGTTAGATGGCTGATAAAACCGATGAAGTCTAGGTGTAGGCATGCTTGATCTAAGCGCTACAATGACACTGTGACTGCCACACAGCAAGCCGCCTGACTCAAGATGAGCCCTTTGACAGTCAATGCTCCAGCGACACGGATCGGCTGTTTTGCTTAGTGGTGCGTCTGGCTTAGGGCAGGAGAAGAACCCACAGTCGGCCAAAGAGGGAAGGCCCGAACGAGCTACAACCACGACACTTGAAACTATGACTGACTCTAAGAACGATCGTGTGACTATCGAGTCAGCTAGTGCCAATCAAAAACTTGTACAACCGAAAAACTGAGAAGGCAAGGAAACACACGAAAAGTCCAAAACAGCCGAACCCGAAAAGACCAAAACACATAAAGTCCCACAAGTGCAGGAAAAGTCGAAAAGCGTAACAGTCCGAAAACTACTAGAAAACGCGAAAAGTCGATACGTCAAAGCGCCCAAGAAGCCCAACAAGTCCGAAAAGCGCAAGAAAACCAGAACAGTCGAAAAGTCGGAAAGCCCAACAAATCCGAAAAGTGCCAGAAAACCCGAAAAGTCGAAAAGCCCAACAAGTCCGAAAAGTGCAGGAAAACCCGAAAAAAGTCGAATGAAAAGAGCCAGAAAACAAGAAAAGTCGAAAAGTCGAAAAGCCCGAAAAGTCCGAAAAGTGCGACAAGTGCCAGAAAACCCGAAAAGTCGAAAAGCCCAAAAAGTCCGAAAAGTGCAAGAAAATCCGAAAAGTCGAAAACTTTTCGACTTTTTGACTTTTCGACTTTTCGAATTTCGTTTCGGTTCTCAGCTTATGGAAACCAACGCCTGCTTGCGTACTTAGCCAGGGGTTCCCGTATGGGGTCCTTTCTGGGGATCGTATAAGTGTTTCCTTCAGGGTTCTTTAGGGTGCGAGCTATGTACCCCTCGGACCTGCCACGGCTTTTCCAGGGTTTAGGGATTAGGTTTCGCGTTTAGGGTTTAGGTTTCGGGGTTTAGGGATATTAAAGTTTAGGGTCGAGGATTTGGGGTTTAGCGTATAGGAATGAGGATTTAGGTTTACGTGCAGCCGAAAATAAAACCTCATTATGGGTTCTATATGTTTTTCTCTCCTTACAAATGTCGGCCGGCTTTTTGGAAGGCAGGTAGCAGGTAGGGTTGAGGCTGTAAGGCTTAGGCTTCAGCTGCAACAATAATGAGCAAAATGGCCTTGATATTTGTAGCTATCATTGGTAAGGAATACAAATATGATAGTGATAGTCGTGCTGAACCACAAAGGACTAGATACTGTACCCGAACCCCTAAACCCTATTCCAATTTCCTGCATCAACGCCGGTGCCGTTGCTCGGGGCCCTGAGGGCTGTGCCATACGCTCGGTAGCCAGGAGCGAGCTACACCCAGAGAGCCCAATACCCCTGAATTACGGAATATGCCTTAAATTATAAGGGGCTTCATATTATGATTCAGGGATTCCTGAATCAAGGGTATTGGGCTTTCTGGGCATAGGCGCCCAGGCTAGCTATGTGCAACAGCTGCAAGACCTCTGCTTGACTCCTGCCGGGGTTTTCTGTGCTCATCCGAGCACAGGCAGTGAGGCCCAAGAAAGCCGGCAGGGGCGTAACGAGGTCATGAGAAATTTCTTAAACTAAACTCCCGTCGATTGGTAAACCCGATACACCCTATACCCTTAACCCCAAACCCTAAGTTCCCAACACATGGCCTAAATTATAAATTCTAGACGTCCTGCACCACAGCTTCTATATCCTGGGCCCCAAGCCCTGAACCGTCAAGCGAAAAACTCTTAGCCCTGTTCCCTAACGCAGACCTTTGAATGATTAGAACAAGGTTTGGTCGGTTTCCATTCCGTGCTTACACTAAGATACCGCCGGGAGTGACATTGCTGAAAAACCAGGCCGCTATTTTAAACCCTAGAAAACCTTTTTAAAACCCTACACTACACTTCTGAAAACCTCAAAAACAGGGTCAAAAACAGGGTCCTTCTTGTCCGGGGCTTCAATCGAGTCTAACTAAAGCCAAAGAGGCCCGTTCCTAGTCCGTATAACCTCGAGACCTCAAGGAAACGATCCTTGCAGTAAGAAAGCTTGATGTATGGGGCCAAAGCGATTAGGATGTAGGGCCGTAGGGCTGTGATTTACAGCATGCTTGTGAACAAAAACGATGGACCCGAACAGAAGCCTCCAACAGACACATGGCCGATGTCCAGGCAGCAGCCGATTCCGGCATCGCATGGGTGCGGAAGAGGTAGAAGGAGAGGTACATGAAAGCTGCACAATGCGGGCACATTTAAAGGACACTATACATGCCTGCGCATTTATGTATGCGGGCTTGTTGTAGTTCGTTAAAGGTTTTTGAAAGGGTACTGAGAAAGAATCATCTTCTTTGATAAGGGTTCTGTAAGGGCTCTATGGGGTTCGATCCGGACTTGATGAGCATTGTTACGGCCTCCCCATTCAAGGCGTTACCCTCACTGGAGGTTTAGGGCTTTAGGGCTTTAGGGGTTTAGGGCTTTAGGGCTTTAGGGTTTTACGGCTTGTCATTCGTCTTGCTCTTTTGCAACCCCACTTCTTAGCCAAAACTCGAGCGATCCAAAGCAACCTCCCAGTTTGTTGCTACGGAGCCCTGTTCAGGTTTGCGAGGATTACTCTTACGTCCTTGGTTCTTCAGGAGATAATGTAGGGGCCTAACTCATTACCAATACTATTTTGGGGGGGTTCCTTCGTATAATTATAGAAAAAGGGAGCCCGAAAACCCTGTTCTAATTATTAGGGCCCCTAATATTAATCACACGATGGCCTTCTGCAACCCACCAGCGACCTTGACGTACGTATAAACTCTTGTACAGCCCGTCCAGGGTTCCCCTAGCCCAAAAGTAATCACACTTACTAAAGCCGGCCTAGGAACGAATTGCAGGAACTATTGCAGCAACCTTTGTAGAAATTCTGATAAACCCTGTAGTCACACCTGTAGTAACCCCCAAACCCAAAACCCTACACCGCACTTGTAGCAACTCTTATCGTAACCTTAAAACCCTAAACCCTCAACCCTAAAACCCTAAACCCTAAACCCGAAACCCTGTACCCTATACCCTAAACCCCTATTTAAAAAAGAATCTCTCCAAAAAAAACCTCCGTCGGGTCGGCCTCCGGCTTTCGGCGCACTCCGATCCCAGTCAGATACCACGAGGACTTCCTGAAGCCGCTGCAGGTCTTCTGGTTTAGGGCTTTGGGGGTTTACGGCTTTAGGGTGCAGAGTTTAGGGTTTTAGAGTGCAGAGTTTAGGGCTTTAGGGTTTTAGGGTTTAGGGTTTGGGGTTTTAGGACTTTAGAGTGCAGGGTTTAGGGCTTTACGGTTTAGGGTGTAGGGTTCAGGTTTTGGGGTTTGGGGTTTTAGGGGTGCAGGGTTCAGGGCTTTAGGGTTTTAGGGTGCGGGGTTTAGGGATTAGGGTTCTAGGGTCCAGGGTTTAGGGTTTAGGGTTTTTGGTTTGGGGTTTAGGGTTTAGGGTGAAGGGTTTAGGGTTCTTAAGGGCCGGCGTGCGCCGTGTTCTGGGGTTTAGGGCTACGGCAGGCTCACCAGGGCTCTAACAATTGTCGTAAGGGCTTTACAGGAACCCAGAGCTTGAGGGGATTTGATTGTAAGGAAGGCTTCGGAGTTGGCGTCTAAGGAAAGGACGTAGGCTTTGTTTGAGGTTTGGTGCTAACCCTAAACCCCAAACCCTAACCCTGAACCCTAAACCCTAATCCCTGAATCCTAAACCCTAAACCCTGTATCCTAAACCCGTGAACCCCAAACCCTAAACCAAATCTGAGGGCTCGGAAGTTTAAGAGCTTGGAGTGAGCACATCGGGTGTAAGCTTTACAGCCGGAAAAGCTGAACAGGCGCGAGTTCTTCTACAAGCACTATTGCTGCTCCTTGATCTACAAGCACTATTGCTGCTCCTTGATGACACTGGCAGTAGTAGTAGTAGTAGTAGTAGTCGTCGTCGTCGTAGTAGTAGCAGCAGCAGTAGTAGTGGTAGTTGTGGTAGTGGTAGTGGTGGTGGTAGTGGTGGTAGTAGTAGTAGTAGTAGCAGTAGTAGCAGTAGTGGCAGTAATAGTAGTAGTAGTAGTAGTAGTAGTAGCAGCAGGAGTAGCAGGAGTAGCAGGAGTAGCAGTAGTAGTAGTAATAGTAGTAGTAGTAGTAGTAGTCGTCGTGGTGGTGGTGGTGGTGTTGGTGGTGGTGGTGGTGGTGGGGGTGGTGGTGGAGGTGGCGGTGGCGGTGGCGGCGGCAGCGGTCGTCGTGTATGTACGTGTGTGTGTGTGTGTATGTGTATATATATATGTATATAATCATTACTGCATATATATATATATATGCATGCATATGTCTGCAAATATATGTATATATATATATGCATGCATATGTCTGCAAATATATATATATATATGTACATGTACATACAGGTGTAGATAGCTACACTGCCAACCGAAAGATCCCCTAAACCCTCAGGACCCGGAGCCTGAAACTCTAAGCCCTTAAGTCGGGAATCCCAAAGATCCCTGGCCTTCATCAGCTCAAAGAGCTCTCTGGAATACTGGTGGGCTTCCTGCTGTATCGCCCGGTAGGTGGGGCACATCCTCCGAGCCGACTGGGATCTTCGAATGTCAGGGCCCAAGGGAAGAAAGACTAAAGCAAAAGAGGCCACACCCTAAACCCCCAAATGGCCCAAGTCCAGGTTTCGTGGCCTAGGGCCTATTTTGGCGGGAGCTTGGTGGTTCTTAGACGGTTGGGGCCCAGAGCTTCTTGAGTAGAGGGGTTCAGGGTTTGGGCTTTAGGGCCGGATCGGGCCTTGGGTGTAGAATTGTAGTGGAATGTAATGTAGAGGGACTACTTGGGGAGACCATTACGAACAGCTCGGCCCCTTTCTTTATCTTGGGGCTTCGTGGATGGAGAGGTTTGGCTTTGGCCCCTGTCTTTACGGGCCTTGCAGCATTCCAAGGATCCCGCCCTAAGCCTACACCCTAAACCCCATCAGATGTTCGGGTTTAGGGCTTAGGGTTTAGGGTTCATCAATCCTTCTTACAAAAGGGGGCCCACCCACCAGGGGCCTGGATTACGAGAGGCCCACATGGCTCCAGGTTCACGTCGGAGGTAGGCTTCGGGGTTTAGCGCTTTTTTTTGCTCAGGGTTTGGGGTGTAAGGCTTGGAGATGATACTTTGGGGTTTGGGGGTTGGTGGTGCCAAGGCGCTTTTGATTATATCCACCTGATGTAGGGTTTAGGGTTTAGGGCTTAGTGCGACCCAGGATGTGCAAAGCCACCACAAACTAAACTGTAGGTTCGTGGGTGTCCATCCCTTTCAGCTGGTTTCTCCAAGACTACGACGCTACGACGACGTACACAAGAGACACCGATCCGAGACCTAAACCCCAGAGAACCCCCCAAACACCCCCCGAAATTAAGGAATATGCTTTAAGCGGTTTAGGGTTTAGGGTTTAGCGACTGGGGCTTCATATTGTGACTTTAGTCTTGGCCTCCCTGGGATTAAGACTCGCCGTCAATCGAGAAGCATTGCCCACATCGCCAAACCCGACAGCAGCAGCCGGTTATGATAGCCTTTACTTGCAGGCTAGCCACAAAAGACTCCCTACCACACATAACCCGCGACCCTTAAACCCCAAACCTTTAAACCCAATCAGGCTTAACAAAATTGAGCTTAACTCCCAGAGCCCGAAAAACGAAATCGCGGCGAACCCATCGCAAAAGCCTCGAACCTATAAAAACAATGGACCCCCCCCCCCCCAAAACAAAAAAAAATAGTCTTAACCCTAAACCCTGAACCCCAAACCCTAAACCTTATTCAGGCCCCTTTATTATGCTGAACGTCATCGGCGCCTGGAGCCCAGCGGGGCATCGCCACCTGATCGGCTTTGGCCAGGCTTTGGGTCTTGTGGCACAGGCTAGGGTTTAGGGTTTAGGGGTTTAGGGGTTTAGGGTTTTAGGGTTTAGGGTTTAGGGTTTAGGGGTTTAGGGCTGAGAGTTTAGGGTTGAGGCTTAGGGGTTATAACGGTCTAGAAAGTAGGGTTTCGGGTATGTGCGTGCTGTTTCGGATCTCAGATTTCAGGCTTCCATCGTTGCGGCAACTGGGTGAATCGCAGCCGGGCTGAAGCTGTACAGTTAGGGTTGCCTGCGTCAGGGTTGAGAACCGTTGGGGCCTCCAACTCCCGTTCTTCTGCATTCTTGCAGCCTGCACGAGGACCAGTATAAGACCCCGTTGAGCATGCTACGCCGTGGTTGTACTAGTAGCGAAGCCCTAAAATGCCAGTCGTTACACAACCCGTTTTATTAAAGCTCATCTATTTTCACCACTAGCTTGTATCTTGGAGTTAGCCGTTAGCCGTTTAAGTTAGAGCCTAGAGCCAAACGCTCATCCATTTCGGTTTCCCCATTCTCTCTGTGCAAGGGGCCGTGCTCGCTCAGAACTTCGAAGCAAAACAGCTTCAGGTCGGCTGAGTTCGATAGCCGCAGTATCACCGCGACAGGGTTTGGGGTTGATGATCATGGTGATGATGAACCTGATTTTCTGTTGCCGAGTTTTGCTTATTTTCGCTGTCGACTGACGGTTTGTCTGGTATCCTCGCTATAATAACTATCAGCAGCGACCCAGAGGCGGCTGAGGGTCTACTGGGTACCAAAACACAGCCATGGTTTTATTTTGGGGGCGGGTAATCTAGGGTCCGTAATAGCTCCTGGCCAGCATGCGTGTCTGCTCCCTACCGCCTGGGATCTCTTGCCACAGAGAAGAAGCAAGCTATGAAGCAATCTGTCTCCACCATCTCACGCCTAAGTCAAAAGCTTGCGGCTACCGCGCTGTGCTAGGGCAAAGGATGCTGTCATGTGCTTTCCGACGCCCGCTGCCTCCATCCATCGTAGATCCTGCAATGAGGATCGGATTCCGCGAGCTAGCTACTGGAAGGACCGGAAAGAGTGCACGAAGGCAGTGTGATTTTTCAGCTGCAAGGAGCAAACCATTCAATGTCTACGTCAGGCTGGGGCAGAAGCCCCAGATGGTTGGAATTTCGGACCTCCTGCTGAAACTTTGACGTGCGCAGAATAAGAGCTTGCTACTCAGACTGTACTGACTCTGCAACTCTGACGTGCAAACCCGGAAACTGGTCGTCCGCTCTTGAGCTCCAAAAATCCAGAAGCTCCAAGAATCCCTAATTCTACAGCCCATGACTTGGTGAGAAGCCCACTCTTATGACTTATTATATCATGTAAAGCATATGTTGTGTGATCGCATTTATCTGTATATCTCTATGTGTGTATATTAGTAGATATATATATACATACATACCGTGATGTGGATGTTATTCTGAATAAAACATACATGTTTATATCAAGGGCTTAAAAGATGTAAGGCCCAGCGCCCGAGGGTAGCTGAAGAGAGCGGGAAGCAAAAGTCTCCGAACTTGAATCCAAATGGCTTCAAGCTTTAGGATCTAGGCTTCAGGGTGTGGGGTGCAAGACTGGGTTTTGGAAATCACGTGCATTTTGGGGTTGTATAAGGATTGAGATGGTAAGAAGATGCTAAGATGGGTCTTGTGTTTAAAAAGCTTGTGTCCCCAGAGCCGGTGCCCGGACTGCATCCACGTCTCCTCGCGACAGAATGCCAAGACAACATCCAGCTCAATGTCCGCAGGCGGCCTGCTTTGTAGCCTGGCGCCAGTCCACAGAATTTCTCGACACCAGGTCCAAGGCGGGATTTGGTACTGACAGCAGCAAACCGTGCATGAACAACTATCCAGGCCCAATAGTAACGTGGAGCTTTCTGAAGTTGGGGAGCTTGCCATGCCATGAGCAAAGAAGACATAACTGTTGCAGCAGACTCCTGCCTCTGCGTAGTAGCATGCACCCGTTGAATACGGTCGAATGCAGCATCGATTGGCCATGACCTGGTCTTGCTATTAGTTGCCACACCCTCCGACATCCAACAACAAATGATGCGAACATCTCGCTACAGGAGCCCAAGGCATCTGACCACTTGACACGCTATTCTTTCGAGTTTCTTATCATAAATACAAATCAATATACCCCACAACCCCACTCTAATGCTGATTGCCTCCCAAAAACACCGAAAACTGGAGCGTATCACAGCCCAGTACTGCGCACGTGGTCTTACTCTTGTCATCTGTCATGCTTCGAAAGAGTTCAGGCATTATCAGGCCGAATTCCTGAGCCTGCGGGAAATCTGGGGTGGCTTGGATAAAGCCTCCAAGCCAGCGGGGAACGTTGCCCTACTGTCTGAATACCTGAAGCACGAGATCAGCTTGACGAGACTGTCATTCGGGATACAAGAAATCAGCGAGTCTGAAGCAGTAGTTCTATAAAGCTTCGAAGCGGAGGCGGGCGGCTGCAATGGAGAGTTGGCAACAATGATTAGTGTGCGACTACACCAACGAGCCCGAACAGGTTTCCAATCTGAGCCTTCCCAACCCCAAGATGCCAAAACCTAAGCATTTCACAGCTTACACGCTTCCCCCCTAAACCGACTCTAAACCCTAAAAACCGTAGACTGCAAAGCCACAACAACCCTGAACCCTGTGGCCGGCAGCCAGGACTCCGCGCTCGCGAATCAGCCCTGCTACGCGCTCTTCGAGCCTGGCTGAAACCAGGAAGCTGCTCATTTGGGGTTTAGGGTTTATAGAGTCAAGGTTTAGGGTTTCGGGTGTAAGGTCTAGAGAGCAAGGGTTAATAGGTTGAGGGTTTAGGGTCTACAGGGCAAGGGATAAGGGTTAAGGCGGTTAAGGTCCATGGGTAAGGAACGACGTGAAAATGTAACACTGGATAACACGAGCCACTCCGGAACACATCATGTATCATAGTTATCTCGTATCTGTCGATTTATTCACCTGTCTTTCTCAATTTGGATTCGTCTGCTTGTTTTTTTTAAAGACCTGTGCATGCAGATGCCTCTGCACATATATGCAGAGTTATTGGTACGTGTGCAAGGTAACCTAGACTGTGCAATGTACTAATGTTTGCGGATTCGCCTCCCTCCTCTACTCTTCATGCTCCAAGCACTTCTGGAACCAAGCGACGAACACAAAACTCAGACTAAAACCTCAACATGTTTTGGACTTCGAGCAGGAGACCAACTGGCGCAGGCAAGTTCTCCGACGCTGTGTATATGCATATGCAAACAGAAAAAATGTAAATGCATGTATGGCTGTACATTTGAATGTACGTATGCCTGCATGCATGCATGGATAGATGGATGTGTGTATGTATGCATGTATGTATGTATGTATCAACCAAACCCCCACACATACATCTTGCATCGACTCAAGAAGGCTGCTTGTAGAGGTTTTTGACAATTTGCAAGCATGTTACTTGCCGCTGAGGCAGGAAGCTTACGCCCCGACACCAACCCTACAAGCCCGGTAAGCCAAACAAAAGGGGTAAAACCGATTCGCAAAACCCTAAGCCCTAAAGCCGCGAACCCGAAATCCCTAACGTAAGATCTCATACCCCGAAGCCGGAACCCCAAACACACACCCTGGCCTGTGGAAAATCCCGGCGCCAGTGGCCAGGAATTCTTGGGCAAGACTTGGCTCAGTATAAAACTTCGTCTCGGCAGCCAGAAAGTAAGAGAGCACCTGAGCAGGCCGCAGGGCTTTCTTCTAGTGGTTTCGTGGGTTTCAGGCCTTCAGATCCTACCTTAGTTCAGGAATAATTGTGTGGGGGGGAGTTGTGCCGGACTTTCCCATATAACCTATTATAGGTTGGATCGCAAAACCAGGGCGTAATCAAGCTCGGATGTGATTCCAGGGCGGGAGCTACTTATTGCAAGAAAAAGCGGCTTCAACTTGTCGCCCTTAACGCAATCTGAATCTCGACTGCATAGCGGACCTAAGCCCTAAACCAAGACTGCTTGGCGGAGGCGCAACCATGGGAGGGCATTCCTTGAGGACGGCTTCCTTTCGCCACGTCAGTCCGGCTACGAGCTTTGGATGCGTGTATTGCTACAGATAAATTCGATTAACATGGTGATATTTGTCATTGTGCCGAGGTGAACCCCTCAACGTGAACGAGCACGGAGAAGCTCCCGAGACAAGAAGTGCCTACCGGGGGGCGCCTTAGGCCCCCCCAGTAAACCAACTACAATTGATATGGAACGAAAGAACTCCACAGTGTTGCAACACTGCTTTGTGACATGCATAACGGCTTTAGATTTTACAGCTTGTCATTTACTGCCCATGCTCACATACTACTGTGTGCATAGTTGTTTCGCGTGCGGCCAACAACTGACATGTGTTGTTCATGCCACCATAGACTGAACGGGTAATCAGGGTAATCCTGCGATGGTTGGTTGGCTACGTTACTTCCCAAACAGCGGTTGCCTACTGTAGCAAGCATTAAAAGATGCACAATTCATACACAGTACAAGCCAGAAAATTGCAACATCATAATCCATCACCATTCATCCCCAAGGATTTGTTCAAGCATGTTCGAGGTAACTGTAGACAGGGGCTTCTGGTCTTTCCAGACTGGCAGGGCTAGACTTGCAGCGCTATTCAGGGCTGGGATACGGGTTTTTGAGCCCGCACGAGTTTGCGTTTCTTTTGCGGGGGGTGCCCCTATGAATACTACAGCAGCATGGGCGCGGGGCCTGGATTTCAAGTTCACCGTTCAGGGTCAAGATCATCCAAATATCTCGCTGCGTCCTAGACGTGTCTAGGAGTCTGCCAACAGCTATGCCGCCTTAAGCCTGCATGCACCCTGAGGCCGGATCGCCATTATAGCAAAACAACACCAAGGTCTACACTATCCGTATAGCCTATCATACAATAGAATCGGCCCTAAAGTACCTATTTAAGAACCCCGTCTGAAACGTACAGGTTTACCGCAGAGACGTGAGCCGGAATCTTTAAGCCGGAGGCTCGTACCGTAATGAAAGGCTACCTCTATTCTACCGTACTTAGTGTAATTTGCGAGTCTGCGAGTTCCTTATCATGGGCTCAACATCGACTATACAAGCTACAGGAGCTCCCGTTGGGTCCTGGAAGTGCGTCGGAAGCGCGAGAAGCCAGTAGGCCTCTGGTGCAGGACAGGGTTTAAACTGCCCTGATGCCCCAATAGCATCATTACTGTTGCTATTCTTGTTCTTTGTTATAATTATGAAAGCCACAGTTTATGTTACCGTTATGAACTCCCAAATGCCGAAGCCCACTAACCCGGAGCCAGATGTGATGTGCCTTCTCCGGGGGAGGGCGCAAACCGCTTCGGCTTTCAAAGCTTCGGGGCTGAGACATCGCTGAAACGCAGCATTGCTTGGGTGATGCTCTAGCCTGAATAATTAGACTAGCGCTCTGCGGGATCTTGCACTGCATAAGCACATTTTTTGTGGGTGCACCATTAGTATGAGTTATAATTGACTGAGAACCGTAAAAAACAGTTGCGTTGAAAGTTGGAATGAAAAAAGAAGTTCGAGGATGGCATGCCTCTACCCATCCCACCCGCTGAACGCATCTTGTCATGTGTCTGTACATAAACCTCTATGCCTGCGTGGATACTGCAGCAAGGAACATGGATAGACGGACCTTGGCTGGACGTAAGGAAGGCCGAGACATATCAACAAGACGCGTGTGCGTGTGTGTGTGTATATATATATATACACAGACATATAACTATATATACTTATATATAGTTATTGAGTTATTGATACTCACATACGCAGCAGCCTCAAGCACCGTACGAACAACTCTCAACATGAATTATTTTTGTCGGAAGCCTCCAGAAGTGGCGCTGGCGAAGTACCACCGCCGTAGAAGCTTACAACCTCTCGCTGCTGCACTTGTAGCTTAGTAGCTGTCCTTGCATCAACGAAAGCAAAACCAGAAAAGGGCAAGTAGTAGAAAGGACGAGGGAAGCACAGGTGTATCACACACTCGCTCGTGCTACTTCTCGTGGGTGTGTCGAAGTATTCATCGCTACAGGTCTCTCAATAACACTGACTCACAAGTATTTACTCGCCGCCGCAGTAGTTCAAACCACAATCGCGAACGCGAGCAATCACAAGTGCGCTGCGGACCACAGCATCAGTCCCGTTCTTGGGGGCACGCCTTATCCACGCAACACAAACTAAAGCTGCTTGGCTCGTCAACCAGGGCATTAGCGACAAAATGGCGTATTGAGAAAGTGAAACCCGGCAAATCCTTATTTGCTGCAGGGATCGATGAAGCATCTGTTAAGAAGCACTTGCCAACAAATGTCTCGTTGGAGCTTTCGCTATCCCGGCTGCAAATTCAACACCTCTGCTCCCACCCCAGACTCACATCGTTTGTTATTGACCGTGGTTACCAGTCTTGCCGTGGTCTTATTGTTATTTTTGTTGATGGCTTTCTGTTGGATGAGGTCCAGTCTGGGACTCGAAGATCCCCTGGTGCTTGAGGGCACGACCTGATAGCAACGGAGACTCAACTTCCAAAGCACCAAATAAACATGGTAGCTGAAGCAGAGGCAGTGGGAAGGCCGGAGTTGAGTACTGTAGCTGCTAGCAGCAAGTGTGGTTATGGAGATAGTAGCCGCAATCCTAACGATGAGGACAGCAAACACTGCTTCAATCACTCTGATTCGCTCTGACTTCAAGGCACACAAGCAGACGAGGAAATATTAGTCACTACAGCAGTAGAGTCACACTACGACCACCACGCTGGTGGTTCGGGACCTACAATGAAGCATCTATCTACGTGTTCCACCTCGCTTCGGTGATTGTTGTGGTTGATTCTTGCTATTGTCGGTGGCGATGTTACTAAATTGTGTGCAGCAGGAGACAGTGGCAGGCTGGCGGTGAGTGAGTCGATGTTAAAGGTCGTCTTGATCATGCCATTTCCGTTGTTGGTGGCGGCGGCGCTACTTTATTGTTGCGTACGCGCCTGTTCTTGTTGCAGGTTTTGTTATCGTGGCTGCCCTGGTTGCTGCTGGTGCGCTCAGGATGCGAAAACAGTCTCCAGGACAATGGCTGACCAAACGTCGCGGCAGTAGCAGGCAACTCAGCACATGTGCAAGGTTGCAAGCAAGAAGGCAAGGCATTACCACCGTCCGTTGTCATGCACTGCATGGAAACGGCAATGGCTTTGCTTGCTGCGGCACAGTGGGACTCAGGACTTCGGCAAAACCCTACACCCCAAACCCCCCTAAACCCTAAACCCTTAACCTTACTAAGCCCTAAAGCCTAAGCAGCTGCTATCTGCACTCCGGAACTGGGGGCCTTCTGCTGGAAGTCCGAGGCTCGTATCGTGTGGTGGCCTTGGCACAAAGTAGTAGTAGTAGTAGTAGTAGTAGTAGTAGTAGGAGTAGTAGTAGTAGTAGTAGTAGTAGTAGTAGTCGTAGTAGCAGTACTAGTAGTACTAGTAGGAGGGACTGTTTCAGGGCTCGAGGGTTTCGGGTTCAGAAACATGCATACCGTCCCGAAGTACTCCCTGAACCCGGCCTCAACCTTGAGCGATAAACCAAAAGAGCCTTTTAAAAACGCAGCAAAATAGATCTAAACTCGCAAAAACAACTCACAGCCAATCCCGAAACCTCGCACCCATAGTTTCAACTATTTTTTAAGGGTCAGTGTTTTTTTTGCGCGCCGTTTACACACACGCTCCAACATCCCTCAATGAAGGAAAATACCTTCACACATATTATGGGATCCTAATATATTTTTTCAGGTATGCTTTTGGAAGATCTGGGTTTATGGAGCTTTACATGGTTTATAAGGCCTTCTTGGCTTTTGCGAGGTCGGAGCCGGGGGCAGAACTGGAGCCAGGCATGTCAAGCTTCAGCGCATAGGCGAAGAAGCAGGCACTGATCTGGGCATCTTAGATTTTGTTGGGCAAAACATCTAGTCTAGTGTAATATTCTGGTAAATTCCGTGGCACTGTTCTGCTGACCGTTAGAGTTTGGGGCTCTAGGCTTCAGGATTCAGAGTTTAGGATTTAGGGTTCAGGGTTGTTGTCTGAGATTTGGTTTTCGGGGTTTCCAGGTATCCAATTCGGGTGCTGGGCTTTGATCCAGAATTGTGACTTGTCGTTTAGTTTAGGGCTTTCAGCTTACTTATGGCTTGGTCTTGGGCTTTGATGCCGTTGGTCTGGGGCGTTGGATGTGAGATTGAGCTGTTACACAAGGGTTCTGAATACTGTCGTGTGTATCGAGCCGGCTTGGCCGACATCCCATGTTTCAACCTTACATGTCGGCTTCATGTCGTATGCCTGGCCGCACAGTTCATTGCAACGGAGTGCATCCCAGTCGACTGCCGCGTGATGTAGCATGTGCAACACTACCTACTCTGCATAGCATCAGCATGGACAACGATCGTAAGATGCTTCGTACTAGTCAAGCTTCGAGGAGTAAGTGGTGCTATCGTTCACGCCAGTAATCTGCAAATTCAATGCGAACACTAGTCCGAGAACTACAACATGTGGCCAGAAGCCGAAGCATAAACCTGCTCTGATTGGAACATCCTGCAGGGAAGGAGCGTACCCAACTACTTGTACTTGCGACATCTTTCTCAGAATATAATCAATACCATACGCTCTTACTTCATACTTAGTACATGTCCTACGCATGCTACTAGCACTAAACCTTTTTCACGCAGGTATCGTACAGTGTCTCGTTTAGGGCTCGACGAGTAACATGGAATGAACAACTCAAGGAATGTGACAGGAGCGACTACTCATATGATTGAAACAAACCTTTGATGCACTAATGCACCAGAGGAAAACATTGAGAGACGACGAAGTACCGCAGTCAGTTCTGCATGACAGATAGGTGCAATTCAGGTCATGCATGCAGAGATACTTTCATGATTCCAGTGCAGCCGGCTTCAGAACAAACTGCGATGTAAAGACAAAGCTCATCGCTTGAGCACATGAGTGGATATATTGTATATTATGGCCGTGCAGCCAACTGAGGCAGGAAACTTCACAGTCAGTTGCTGCAAGGTTCATCAAAGCTGCACACATCTCCAAAGCTGAACCTTGTGATAGATCAACAAGCAATTCCCTTCCACTTCAGAAGGAATTTGGGCAATTTGGTGTCTTCGACAGCGTCCGTGATTCTGAAATACGGAATGCCTCTATCCGAACTGAACCACCGACACAATCTTTCTGCAAAGGACTCAACGAATCATGCTTCTGGCCGAGGCCGTTGCCACCTCTGCGCCATGTGGTGCCTGATGCTCGGCATGGAGAGGCACCTTCCGCTCCACAAGTTCCACACTGATATACTCTCGTGAGAAGCTTAGTGTTTCGGGTTCAGGGTTGTAATCCCCAAGATCTCCGGAAATAGGCTTGCGGCTTGCAAGACTTCTTCTGATGACGAAAACAGCTCGCCATCTTCAAAAACTGAGGTGACACTCAGTCTAGGAGCTTGAGCTGCTTGAGCTAAAGAAGGGTGTGTGCAAGGCTGGGATGGCGCTTGAGCGACTGCACTGCGTGTCATGGGTGCGACCCTGCGACCCTGAGCTGAAGCCCTAAGCCGTAAGCCCTTAACACCGTGTAACATCCCAACGCCTGCAACTCAAAACTCTAAAACCGCAGACAGCCAAACCACACCAGCAAACTGAGAAGACCTGAAGCTCGAAATCATAGAAGGAAGTGTATCCGACTGGTGTGCATGTTGACAACTATCCTTAGGCTTTGGGCTTTAGAGTAGGAACTCTCCCTAACCCCTAGGAACCCTAATTATTAGCATAGCTCCCGGTTGCACCAGAATAGGTGTCAGACAGTTGACGTTCTTAGGGATTCTCCGCACGGGTCTGGTAGTTCCCTTTTCAGGGTTACAAAAAAGGGAACTATATTGAAGACTGTAGGCAGAGGGTGTAGGACTTGGGTCAAGTCGAGACTCATGTGTCCTTTGGGGGGTCAAAGACGCAAAGGGTCTTGAGTCTCGAGCCCTGAATGAGGTAGTCCTGATCTGTTGCAGTTTCTACATCCACACCCCAATAACGGGACGGGCAGCTCATATGTCCAACCCATAAACGCCCAATCCCCACTCATATTTGGCGATCCTCTCTTGCCAAAAGCGCCAGCAGCCACCACAAGCTCATGACTCAACCTCACTGGTCAGTTTAGATTCGGGGTTCAGCCTTAAGGACTTAGGGTTTGCAGATGCTCGTCTGTTGAGCGTCGGTGGCAAGGGACGAGAAAGACTGATAGGCTTTGAGTGGCATGCATTGCTCATATGGCGTATGCCTTGGGCCTGCGGTGGTCTCAGTGCAGCCCTTGTATAAATATAGGAGCTTTAAGGCAAAAGTATATGCTAGTTGCTAGATGGGTACATGAACCCTTAGGGTTACAGAAAGGACTGTTGTGNNCTGTTGTGAGGTGTAACTTTTCAGCTCTCCAGAAAGGACTGTCTAGGGTTAATGTTTGTGGGCGACTGCCTTCCTCGACATGTCACCCAATTTGTCAGTGCACTCTCTGTCTCTCTCTCTCTCTCTCTCTTTCTCTCTCTCTCTCTCTCTCTCTCTAAAAAAAACATAGATATATTTGTTTATTTGTTTGTGATTTCTAAACCACGACCCTACATTGCCTTTAGGCTCTACCCAAATCTTCTGAAAACCCTGAATTACGGAATCTTACATACCTTAGACTATAGTCGGAGCCCAAAAAGATTGAAGGTATCTTCCTCGATTGAGGGGTTTTCGAAGATCTGGGGATAGGACTGTACGACTTCTAAAAACATTATGGACCATATGTTTCGGGGGTTAGGGCTCAGGGGTTTAGGGTACCGGGTTATATAGGTTTAGGGCTCCCGAAACCGTCGAATCCCGACACTTGAAACCACAGCAGCCCTGAAGGCCATGGCCTTGGCAACGCGTGGCCCGAGCGCGTGCTTCGCTGCACGCTGGACGCACTGAACACATGGCTACAAGCATGTACCTAGACCCCAGCTTGTCGTAGTCACTCTTATTTAGGATCCTAGAACAAGAAGCTATAAGTCACCAGTTATAAAGCAACCGAACAGAGCAAGGAGCTACATTGCGAATGAGGTCAGGGCTACCGGCTACCAAAGTCCGGAGTAGCAAGTCAAGACTCTTAGGAAGGGGGGGGAGGTGTGTCCCACACCTCAAGGCTTTGACCGTGCAAAAGTTCAATACCTGACCATGATTGCACTAAGTCCATCAAGCCTTCGAGTCTGCACTGATAGGCTTCGCACAACCTGAAGTGCAACGCCTTGTTGATGCTCTTTTCACTCTGTAGGCCGTTGTTGGTGTACCCACGACAATGTGTATGTCGCTTGAACTTTTCGTCCTTGGCGATCTTGCTCAAGCTGGTGGACCAAGACGCTTGGTTGCAGTGGCAGGGCATCGGATTTTTGCAGAGAAGCCCGTCTCCTACAAACGAACAGCACGAAAACACGACGACGGATCCCCAAGCAGAAGTATCGCAAACACCCGCAACACACAAGTTGGTGACCGAGTCGAGGACAAAGTGCTCAGCAGTGTCAACAGCTTGTGGAGTTCGAGGTTTGGGGTTCCCGGCCCAGAACAGACTTGCACAAATGGTTTAGTTCTTTTATAACAACCGTTATTTCTTGAAGCTCCTATATAGATATTGAGGTAAGGTTGGACAGGAAAAACTAGGAAACAGGCTGCGTGCATGCGGCATTTGCGGGCTTTATGTTTCAGGGTACCGAGCAAAGACAGCAGTGAAGGCTCTTACTCTTACGACGGCCTTGCTCACACTTGACTTAGACCCTAAATCGCTAAACCCTAAACACTGAGTCATCAAGCAGGCACCTCCGGGATCTCACGGGTTTAGGGCTTGGGTTTCGATTTAGCGAGGGAATTGTAGGGTTGAGGGAAACCTACGAGACAGCTGCTGTAGCTACGCATTGTGACGGTAGGCACCTTTCTGATCCACTGATTCGTAAGATGCACATCCCATAAACCTGAAAAGTCGCGCAGCCGAACGGCCACCATGGTGGTAGGAGCGCAGATAACCACAAGCGACTAGTGTTATTGCTATTACGATTAGTGTCAATTATTATGATTATGATGATTATTATTATTAAATTGTTCATGTCATCTTATTTCGATTATAACAAGAATCATGACTACGATTTTTGGTATTAGTATCTACTATTGCTGCAACATCGCCAGAAAGCTCTGATCTCCGGTGGCATGAGCCCCATTTTTTCTCATCTGGTCTTCGTCTTGCCAGCGCCAGAGGCTACGACCTCCATCTCTGATCCTCGGGCTTCCAAGATGGATTAAGGGGTTTTATGGTGTTTAGAGTTTCTAGGTTTAGGGTTTAGGGTGCAGGGTTTAGGGGCTTGGGGGTTTAAGGTGTTTCGGGTTCTTAACGTTTAGGGCAGCTGCAGGGACTGGAGGAATCAAAGACTTCCACTATCCAAGACATGGTGGGAGCCCCACGCCACTTCTCCAGGAGTGGGTCTTCACCTTCCGAAACACGGCAGGTTAAACCCTAAACCCTAAACCCTAACCCGAAACCCTAAACCCTAAACCCTAAGCGACTCAATCGTGAAGAGCCGGCTAGCGAAGATGCGTGGCTTTAAACAGTTGCTTATTTACATCGGGCCCTTTCTGTCAGCGCGGGCTTTAGGGTTTAGGGTTTCCGCGCTATGCGTTGAATCAAATCGACTCTGCAATGACATCCGAGGTCATGCCCACCCAATCCTACGTCTACTACGTCTCCTCATGTCAATGCCAAGATTAATTTGCAAGTCTCGTTCACACTTGTTGGCCCATCAAGTGCTTTGTGGCTTCGGATGTGTGTGGCTCTACCGTTTAAGGAAGAAGGCGCAGTTGCTGCAGGCCTCGAACGCGACAAAGTTGCAGGCTTTAGCGGGATATCTGCGGATTACATTAAAAGAAGCAAACCCAGCCAGAATACCAAGCAGTGTGCCTACTTGCAGGGCTCAGGACTAAATCTTAGGGTCAGTGATAAGGGACCGGAAGCATTGCAGAATTCTGAAGCTGAGCTTGGGCACCCACGTTTGCAACGACGAACAACCCATGGACAGGTGCATGGTGTGCTTTCGCTTTCCGCCAACATCCGCGAACGATAGTACGATGCCCGGCATTAACATTCGTCTAACAACCGCAAAACATCACCGACACACCTATCCGAAAACCGGAATGCGAAAACCATGAACCCTACAACAAAATCATCCAAGAGCAGCATAGTCTCCACTGTACACCCTATTATAAACCCTATCCCCTCTAAGCCAAACACTACAATCCGGAACTCAAAAGCATGTAAATCCTAAACCTTGAGCCCCGAAGTCCGAAGTCCTACAGCTCATGCGGGGCCTGTGAAGGAGAGGTCTTTGGCAGCTGCACTTTGCGATGCCCCGCCTGCTCGGTTTGTCTGCGAGGTCCATTCAGGAGTATATAATATACTTTGGGGCTGGGCTTGGGTACTTTGGGTGTTTTTGGTGGCTTGGGGGGGGGGGGGGGTNNCATTTGAGTTCGGGTTTTCGGGGGTTTAGGGTCGTGGACGTCCCAACGTTCCTGAACTCTCAGATCTTCTGCTCCGCTTTTTTTTCCCAGGCCTCCCAACGAGCCCCGAACCCTGAACCCCAAAGTAGCCCTAAACTAAACCCTATGAAGCCTAAAGCCCTGAAAGCCCTTATAAGCCCTTATAAGCCCTATAAAAACCCTATAAACCCTATAACCAGCCCTAATTATTCAACACCCCCCGAGGCTTAAAGCCCTGAAAGCCCTGAAAGCCCTAAAAGCCCTTATAAACCCTAGAATAAGCACCATTCAACACCCCAAAGCTTGAAGTTAAAGCCAAGCTCTAAGCCCTATAAGAGCCCTTATAAGCCCTATAATAAGCCCTAATTATTCAACGCCCCAAGGCTTAAAGCCCTAAAAGCCCTACGTTTTGTTCCAGGTGGGCCTGGTTCTCGGGGCGGGCGGTTGTCGAAGCAGCAGCGCTTCGCTTTTTTGCCTGTGGACAGGGATCATAGGTTGCTTTTTAAAAAACATAGGTTTTATAGGTATTGAAAAAAAACCTATGAACTTGTGGGGTTGACCTTCGGTTGAGCTAGCAGCCACAAAACGTCGAATTCGGGAATGTTTGGGACTTGGGGTGAAGACATTCTCAGTATGTGCCGTGGTAATGTAAGTGGAAGAGCCTCTGAGCAGCCTACATGGCGGGGCGTGCCCTAATTGTTGTGGACAGCTTGGCAGCCTTTGAAGGTCATACTGCATATGAGATCGCTGTAGGGTGTCCTACACACCGTTGAAGCCCATCTTCTCCCGTCCCTGCCAGCAGTTTTGCAAAGGACACTCGAATGCTTATGCGTATTTAAGGCTCAAGACCTAAAACTGCGGGTGATGTAGCGTACCATCTCTGGCACTGCTTTCAACTAGCCTGACTCACATTATTATTGTGGAACACACACACACAGAGACACACACACACACACGCCTACACCTATATCGTTCCGTAGCATGTATTGCGGAATTTACTCTCACAGAAGATGGCAGCTTCAAACGACATGATGATGCAGCCGAAAGGCCACACGAGAGCTTCTGTGGCCTTTATCTGCACCATCATCGTCATCATCATCATGCGTACTACTCGAAGAGCACCGTCCCTTCTCTTAGTTTAAGCTTAAACTGACTTGTCGTCAGCCTTCCAGCAGCAAGTTCTGCAGCTAAACTCAAACCGAACCCACCATGACCAACCTTTGACACAACAAGTGCCTGTGCTTGTCACAACACAGACCTGACTCACAACATCTGTCGGCCAAGCCTGAGCCACAAGGGCAGGGCCTTGCAGAGGCGGAGTAGGATATCATTAGGTTCCAGCATTCACGACCTACTATACCAGGATATCCTTGATAGGGCCCTCGCAGCAGGAATCTTATGATGTTGACGCAGTGAAACAGAAGGAGCAGGGCTTTGCAAGGTTGGCAAACTAATGAGTAGTCAGTGTAGTGTAGACGAACTACCTGCAAAACCGCAACACAGTGGTCCACAGCCCTCACGCCCTGAGAAGGCAAACTCCTGAAAAGTGTCATTCATAGTTGTACCAGCATTCGCAAACAATGTCACCGCAGAAATACATACGTAAGAACGACATATGTATATATATATACACACACAGAGACATGGTGCTTGTTGTCGCTTCTGTTTCTCCCCTCTCTTCTTTCCTTGCTTCCTTCAGCAGGAAAGAGTCCGGCTCACCTTTCTCTCGGCCTCTCTCTGCAGACGTGCATTGTTCTTACGAGCTACTCTCGCTTGCATCCTTCCGGCAGCCCCACAAACCACAAACACCGCCACGTGCACACTTACACACACACACACAAAGCTGGTGAAGCACCCCTAATTACTTCGGAACCGTAGCCGAATCTAAGAAGTACCTGCACTGGCTGATATTCAAACGAATAGGAAGGCGGAAGGTGCACCCTGACGAACCCCACCATGCGAAAACATCCGCAGCCAAGTAAGGAGTGCTGTCATTGACGCAGCCTCTGGAGCAACATGAGGGAGTTTCTTAACTACATAGCAGCTGCGGGAGCATGCTGCATGAAGTTAATATAAGTATATAACTACCGATCATTCATGAAGGTAGGTAAACTCTGTCTTGGTCCTGAGAGCGCAGCCGATTTGCGTCCCTGCTCCGGATCAGAGGTTTCTCGTCCTCTTGCTGGACGGTTAAGGGTGTAGCGTTTAGGGTTTGGGGTTTAGGGCAGGGCTTCCAGGCTGTTGCGGGTCAGGCCAAGCGGGACAGTACTATTCTTGGTCGCAGTGATGATGAACGGCATAAGTGAAACTTTAGAGACGACGTACAGTAACAACGATGGCACAACTAAACAGCAAGACTAATAGCAGTGCCAACACACTGGCAGTTCTACATCAATGCAGAGTACTTCCAAAAAAAGTGGTAGCAGTGCTGCTGGTTACTAGTTGACAAGCTTCAGGAAGAAAAAAGGTGGACATTGCACAGGCAATCCTAAGCTGCCACGACTGGCAACAACAACAACACCACCACCAACAGCAACACCACCACCACCACCAACACCACCACCACCACCACCACCACCACCACCACCAACAACAACAACAACAATTACCACAAAAAACAACAGCAACGAAAACAACGGCGACAATAGCGGCAATAACAACGACCAGGGCAACAACTACAACAACATCCAACGAAACTGACTACAGGAGGAACGGTGGTACGCCTCAGCTAGGTTCAGTTAGGCCGATTTACATACATGCATACCAGGGTGAAACACACACTGTTACCTGTATTGGGTATAACCAACATGAACAAGACGTGAACAGCTGCTAAATGCTGCCCCAGCAAGCAACACTTTGATCTTCGATGAAATCCCTCCCTCTCACCCTATGGCAAAACCAGGCGAAAAAGAAACATCTTCCACAAAAACCGCTGCTCCTGAATGGCTTACATTGAGGCTCTTAGTTGATCATGAGATTGCAGAAGCCAGAGTTTTTGCTTGCAGTCTCGATTCAAGCGCCGCCGACATCAACAAACCGAAGCGACAAACTCCATACCAGCCGTGTAGGGTTGCTGCCTCACGGCACGTGAGTCTAAGAACGGCAGTCTGGAAGCATAAATACATCGACAGACAGGCATGAGAGAGCCCACTTCGGTCATTTAACCGGACCTAAGCAACCATCGCCTAGAATCCTACTTTGCATTCCACACCATTTACGAAATGTGTATTGGGGCAGTCGGCCTCGTCTTCATCTGCACCAGGAAGTTGGATGAGTCCTAATTAGATTGCAGGTCATTTCGACTGATTGCAACCCAAGGCTCTAGGCTTAAACGCCAGGATCTGAACACCAGGGCAAGCCCTAATGACAGAAAGCCTCCATGTCTGGCAAACTTTGTGCAGGAAGTCAAATTCGGCATGCTCGCAGGCTGAAGAGAAGCTTAACATGTCAGGCGCGGTGGGCAGGAGCTCTACACGAGTCTGCGCTATGCACCCGAGATTTCCAAAGCCTCCTCCTGGAACCTAACACTGCCTTCCCGAGATTCTTGTTTCTCACTGCCTCCATTCATCACACGAGGGCAGCACTTTGAAGACATGTTCCTTCATTGGTCTGGCAAAATTCCAGCTGGATGCTGCAACCCTGAATTTGCTGAAGCCCTCCGGTCCTCCGTCTTCTGACTGACCTCAACAGCGCTTTCTGCATCGGAACACCGGGCGGTTGACGAGGGCGACGGGATGAAGGCTTTAAATGGCCTATGCCGCAATTAGGGCTTCCCACTTTCTTCCGTGCAAGCGGCTAGTGGTTCGAGCTGAAGCGTGGGGCCGGGAATCGGACTCTCTCGAGATGCGATGCATCGCACCTGCCCTTGGCTGATGAAGGGGCAGAGGAGCAGGTGAAGATTAGTCTCAACAGAAGTCTCATTCAGTTCGTCACGAGTACACGCACCTAACCCGGAAATTCTGAGCCGAATCCACTCAAGCGGCAGGAACGCGCGGACCGATTACCGGGTGCCCGTGCCATAGCCCGCGAGGCTCTGGTTACCACCTCTTGGTTCGCTTTGCGAAGCTTGAGGGGTTCAAGGTCGATGGCACTTTTGCTGCCAAGATGGTACTCTGGGTATGTGAAGCTTACAGTTCACAGTGACACGATCTGGGTCCTAAGATGTGCTCTACTTAACATTGTACTTGACGGATTTCCCAGTTACGAGTAGATGCTACGGATTAAAGTCCTTGGGATGATTCGATGTTGTATTACAGTCGGACACCTTCCTTTCTGAAGGACGAACAACTTCAAGACTTGAAGACTTAACGAAACCTCCCTGTCGACCTACACATGATGCAACTAGGACTCCGGACGCACAAGAGTACTGCTGCAATCAGACCAGGAATCAAGACAGACGTGGGCAAAACTCTGACTGCTGGCAGCCGTATGCGCAGACAAGCCCAAACTCGAATGAAGGCGAGACCCACGACGAAAGGGGCAGGTAAGAGATAGGGATGTGAGGGACCCTATCTCTTCGTGCTCCATGGGACCAGTTACTGAGTGACCGGGGACCTCAGATCTTGAGCATTGTAAACGCCCGACACCCAACACCCAAACCCCGAACCCCTGAAACCTCTGCAGGTGGATACCGAGCTCTCGGCGCTGCTCGGCGTCTAGCTGCTCAGCACGGAGCTCTCCCAGCAGGTGCCGCTGCCTGAGGCTGAGCAGCTTTAATTTGCTTTTTAAAGGCTTTGCTTTGAGAGTTTGGGTTTAGGGCCTGTGGTGCTATTCTCACAGGCTCTAGTCACGGCATTCGAGTTGTGTTCTGTCACAGCCATATGCTTGTTGCACACATGCACGCGCTGTGCAGCCCTTCCCAAAGCCCAGAAAGGCAAACCTCGAGACTAGAGCCTGTGCCTGCGCTTCACAGGATTTCTGCTGCTTTTGGCAAACCCTGGGCCCTGTAGTACCCCGGTTACCTAGAAAGCGGGTTCCTGTCCCTTAAACACTATAGTACCCATAACCCAGTAACTTACCAAAACTGTGCTCCTAGGAGAGGTTCGGGCATATCGTTCCGGACAACACAAGCCATCTACGTAACGTTAACTTCTCGAGCTGTCCAACGTTTCCTGAGCCAAGTCTTATCCCTTGTCAGAATATGCGGTCATCTTACACCTTTCTGGACCAGAGATTTTGGCACTTGAGGCTTGTTTTCTGCTTTCGTCTTGCACACTTCAGCTCGGGTCTGGGGATTGCTGAACAACTTCTGCTTGGTCGTCTCCTGCCTTTCGGGTTCGGGGTTTGACGAAGTGCTTAACATTCCGCGAGTTTCCAAATTTCGTACATGCTGCACTGCCAAGGCTTCTCTACACTTCAACTCGCTGCGTGTGGATCCCACGAAAATGCCTCTCTCACTGTCGCACGTGGTTGAGAAAGTTCCAGGTCGCTTCCGGCAGAATGCGCTACACTTACGGCTTTGAGTTGCAATCCGGCAGAGTATTCAGTTGCTCCAGCTCGGGATGGAATCTTGGAGCCCTGAACCTCCAAGGCGAATGCCAAAATCCCAACCCTGCCCTAACATCCTGAACCCCAAACGCAATGCATGATTTGAATGATCTGATTTCTCAACATGGGTCGATGGAGCCATTACAAAGCCGTGATCAGAATAGTTGCTATCAGTGCTGCTTATTTTCACCGTCAAAGCATAATCACTGCTGCTCGCCGGTACGACTATGACCAAGCTTCCATGCCGTTCAGGACACCAACTTCCCAGACCCACCAAGCATCCCCGGGCTGAGACTCCGGGCCCCTTGTTGAACACTGAGTAGGCCTCGTGGGGGCAATAGCAGGCAAGGCTCCGGAGTGACCACGCTTGGAGTTGAGAACGATGCATTCCGGTAATGCCCGGATGCTCCGACAAAAAACCGGGCAAACTCGCAGGTGCTTGCAGCAAGTGCTTATCGCCTGGTAGCCTCTGGTGTAGATTCCGGTGTCGCAACGTCCAAATGGCATGATGCAAATTTCAAACACATTGCATGTGCTTGCCGATAACAAGCACATTACCGTACGCGTAAAAACCAATGCAGTCACCAGACTGCCAGAGTAAGCATTATTGAAGGCATGCCCCTAAACCCAGAACCAGGGACTGAAACTCGAAGTGTCGACGGAAACGGTGAACATGCAGGAGTCAAAGAGTGGGGCTTCATCTGAGGGTGGTGCCACCCTCCAGCTTTGTCAGCCCCAACACCGAAACTCTTAAATTTAAACCCAAGCCCTGAACCCTAAATCCCAGACTCTATCAACACTAAACACAAACCCTAAACCCTAAACTGCAAACCCCAAACCCTAAACCCCAATTCCTGAACCCGAGCCTCAACCCTAAACCCCTAAAACCTAAACCCTACGTAAACCGTGGCGAAGCCGTTGAACCCTTTGTAATTCTATAGGAACTCCTGTAAAGAATGAAAAAACAGGAAAATTTAGATTAAAAATACGAACTAGCGAATGCGTTCTTTTTACTTCTTATTTAATTGCAACGGAAAACCGAGGATGAACGTGATGCGATTCCAGGTGTTCTATTACTTACTATTAAAGGAGAAGTGAAAGAACAGAAGGAAAACAAATGAAAGGAAAGAAGTGGAATGAATGCGTGTTTCCTTCTCTTTCTTCACACTTCGATACATTATTTTCTTAGCCTGTAGAATTATAACCTAGATCTAGTTCATTATTTCCCTTTTTTAATACAAACGAGAAACGAAGTGCGTGATTAATTGAAATAAAGAGAAAATAAGGAACGAAAAAGAACCAAATTAACTAATTGAAAGGTCCCTCCATCCGATGCTCGAACTTCGCCGAAGCGCCGAGTATTGGCCGCTGCTGTCGCGAGCCAGACCGGGCCTTTTAGGGGGTTTAGGGGTTTAGCGTTTCGGGGCTTAGGGCTCTAGGGTTTAGGGGCCTGGCCTAGAGAGTTCTTATATGGGGTTCCTATAAGAGTTCCTGTATAAGGGATTCTTTATTAGGGTTTCCTGCAGGGGTTCCGGCGACTATTTTTAAGGAGAACTATCGGGGGTTCCTAGAAAGGCTTCTGGTCCATCGTAGGAAGGCCAACCTTGGGGCTCCAGTTACCTAAACAGTAATTCTGCTATGTTGCATTCCATGGTAGTAATAACTATATTAGACCATAACCCTATAATCTGTAACCCAGTAGCCAGTAACTCATGATTTCGGTAGCAGGAGCCCTATACAGGGCGGTTCACGGCAAACCGAACTCCGGGCGTTGAAGGTGAAACTCGGACCCGGGCCACAACCTTGAGATTCATCGGATAGTACTGAAAAAGGGGCTAAGGGGCCTTAATTGATGATTAGTTTAGGGGCCTTAATGACTAGTACAGGGGCCTTGATGATTAGAATAGGGGCCTTATTGATTAGAAGAGGGGGCCTTAATGATTAGAATAGGGCTTTAGGGGTATATTCTTACATAACAGCTTTGTAACAGGGATGTCTTTAAAACATGGTACTTATCGGGTCAATCATTTAGGCTTCTATATTCGATCCCTTGTCATCCCACCCACGGACACCGCCAATTTCGATACTCCCAAACTTGGGGAAGGGTTGTACCAGGGTTTACTAAACCCTCTAAACCCTAAACCTCTAAACCTACACCCTGTTTATACCTCAGAGACTTCAGTATTCCGCTCCAAAGGCCTCTGAAAGACTTTGGCACTCTAGCAAACCTCGGTATACTATAGGGCACTGTACAGCCTGCACCGTTGCTCTGGTATGCTGACTGGGATAACAGAATCGTAGCTCCCAGTAGATGGTGCTTCTGTGATGCTTGAACCTTCTACAAACCTTGTAGCGTGCATAATCCCCAGTAGCCTAGCACATGCCCTGTGTGTTGCTGGACCTCACCCTAGTATCTTTGGCATGTTTAGGCCGAGCATGCTGCCCGAAGATAAACACCATCACAGAGACGATGAAGTAAACCTTGGCTCAGGCTTTCGGGGTTAATAGAGGTACCTCAATGATTCGGTGTAAGCAGGGCTTTGAGGCATAATTACTCATGCCATGGAGATACGAGGGGCGCGATACACCAAACCATCCCATTGCATGATCGCCCACTTCTTTGCAAGCCCAGCAGCTCGATCGCAGCCCGTGCACGCAAAAGTCCATGACCACAGGGCCTTGGACATTCTGTCTGGCCGCAGCTCTGATCAGACAGATTCGTGAGATTCAGAAAACCAGGGGTCCCCCAGTGAGATCCTGAAACGCAGGATCCTTATTGAGCTTTTTTCAGATCCCTACAAGGGGGGACAGCTTGATTTTCGGGACGCCCCCCAAACCCAAAAGCTTTACGGAGGATTTACCGCCTTGGGCCGACCGAACGATGCCGACAGATCGGGGCCCTTGGTCTCAGTCACAAACACTTCGAGAGGGTCATGCGAGTCATACCATGTCTTCATTACGGCTTAGGGGACTGTATGACCGAAAACATTGACAATCAATAACCATCACAACAACATACAGCGCGATCCAGGGTCTCGGGCGAAAGCAGCGCCGTAGCGCGCAGCGGGCGGGAGCTCCAGGAATTTCGCCTGGCGCAGGGAAGGGTTTACTATGAGCAAGATTCCGAAGCATGCCCAAGCTAGCCGACAGGGTGTAGGTACATTGGTTGCGGTTGAAAGCAACGGAAAGCTGCAACTGTCGATTTCTGCAGATGCACAGTTTAGCAGATCGCGTGAACTTAAAGCAGCTAGTTCGCACCACACTTCGAACGAATAAACCGGAGTGAGTCCGCTGGGCAAGATGAATGATGGTTTCACACAACAGTGGCCTCTCAACGTTCAGAAGAGCTACCATCTCCATCCAAACTCACCAGACTGCAAAGTAGAGCATCAATCGCATCTTGGAATCATCGCCTAGTGACTTAGTGCTTACCAGTAGCCTTGCTGGTGGTTATATAGCTACTGTTAGAGATATGGTTCTGTGGCTGGCTGTTGGCACCAGGCACGATGCCAAGCGACAGCAAACATGCAGCAATCAGACTCTCCAAGGGTCATGCTTTTGCCGCCGCGAACGAAAATTGCTCCATGGCAGAAAGTTCGTCGTGAAAGCTGACGGAGGCTTGGTGTTGGGATGACGGCTGGCTGTGGAGCAAAACTATACCTGCAAAACATGAGGGCTCCAAGTACAGATGTGGCCGTATTCATGACATGAGCTGTTGGGCTTGAGCCCGAAGGTGTGTGACGGTGCAGTCTGTCAGATGCGAAGCTCTGAAGGCAAAGCGGTAGCTTCGGAGATGCATAAAGGCCCCCATAGTAGACCCTCACGAACGGCTGCACCCGATCCGGGGCTTCTTTGGCAGCTTTAGGGTTGGGGCGTAGGGCTCGTTTTGACTCGACCAGCTCGCGGCCTGCACCACAAGACTCTGCACTTGTGTCATTAGCGGGGTAGTAGACGGAGGGTGACTGGGCCGTGGCTTCAGGTGCTGTGAGACTTTCGGATCCTACGCAAAAGCCTGTCAGCCGAAAGCCCAGAGCTACCCCTCTTCCAAACGAATTTATGGAAACACAGCCGCAGTTCTTGCGGCATGATACAAATGTTCCAAAAGAGGGATCCCTCTTTTGGGAGACTGAAATGCGCCTACAGTTCCTGCAGAGGGATCCCCCTTTTAAGAACCTCCCATAGACCACAAGTTCCCGGCGAACATCAGAGCTTTTGGAGCCTCTGCTGGGAACTTGCGCCATCTGCATGTGCGAAACATGGAACCATGAGGACCTTTTAACTCTGAAAGAGCTGTAGAGGCTTTGCCGAAAACTATCATTGTGCGAGCTCATTGAAAGCTGCGTGTGTCAGGTGCGCTGCTGCAAGCTCCATCTTTGAGGCTTAAGGTCTAAGACAGTCTAAGACTTACTAGCATTACAGTTTGGACTATTTCCGTTGTCACAGTAGCTGCCACTATCCAAGGCCCTACATTAATGTACATTAATGGAGAGCTCCAGATGATCAAGCAGGCAGCTCTCACACACGACTTTGTGAGGACTACGGCCGGGAGGGTGACGGTGCCGCCAGTCCTTTTTAGGTTTGGCAGGGATCGCGGCATCTTCGTAGGTCGGCTTCGGGGAACGGGGTTTGGGGATCACGATTGCTACAAGGGTTTCTGTAAGGACACGAAACGCTGCTAGGCTTCTGTCGGTCAGAGGCCAAAGAAGCAGGCCGCAACAGTCGATGACATTGGTTCGCAAAGTTGGGAATCTTTGTCTTCATCTGCAGCCATGGACTCGATCCACCAGGTAGGGTCTTAAACCCTAGGCCTGAAACCTAAGAGCTCTAAACACCGAAGTCCACACCGATCCTCGAACATCAAAAGGCCCAAGCTCCAAACCCGGAGTCCTCCAGCCATCGCGCCAGGAGAGCTAGGCATCACGCCGGGAGGAAATCCCGCACCGGGAAAGGGTCCGGGCCTCAGTCGCTGTCCCTTCGAATTCCGAGAGATACCTCTGAAACTTTCGTTGTGAGCTACTTCGGCGACTTCGGCGTCCGCTTTCCGATTATCATTAGTTAAGGACTGCCCGGACCTCCAGAAGACTCCTTCGTTGCCTGCATTCCGGGTTTCTCATGCATGTGTAAACCATGTAAGGTTGGCCTGACTCCTTCATGGCATGCTGGGCTTGGTTGAGCATTTCAGCGCTCTGCAGGGGAACGTGTTCGGCGTTCAGGCGTAGTTAGGGCTTCGGCTTATATTGTTGGCTATGTTACGTTGACGGAGCATAAAAAACGCCGTGGAAGCCAGAACCAGAGGACCCTGCTGTGGTTCAGAGATCAAGCCTTGGGAAGTTTTGCTTCAGGCGCTGGTCGGGGAAAAATGGTTCACGTGTTCATACGAAAAGTCGCCCCCTTAAAAATCTTGAGAAATCTATGACAAACTCCTTCTGCCCAACACTACCGGACTGTACTTACACTCGTGAAGAACCCTGACGTGGAAACCGCAGCTGCTACCTCAGATTTTCAAAATACATCCTAGCCGAAACCTAGCCCTAAAGCCAGACCCTGACATCTGACATCCTCCAATCCAGGCTGTAAGCCCGGACAGTCCGGACGGTGCTATGCTGTGCCGGGCTTCGCGCGGGGCCATGCCCAGCTGATGCGTAGCATCGGGTCGAACGGGCGGACCAAAACCTGAATTTCGAGTGTTGATGGGGGGGTGCAGAGCAGTCTAGGACTCCTTAGGCTCGAGGTTGTTCAGCTTGCCAGGTGGGTACCATGTCGGAAACAAGCCTTTCGGCGATAAGCAATGGCTAAACGCTGGGAATAGTCGTGGAGGGCACAGGAGGGGGAGCCGGAGCACGAGCAGTAGCGCTAGCACTCACACAGGAACTAGCACTAGCACTAGCAGCAGCAGCAGCAGTAACAGTCGCGGTGGTCTGGTGGCAATTTATGGGTCAATTAATGGCAGGGGCAGTGGCAGGTGCTGCTGGTAATGGTAGTGGGAAACATAGTCGTATCGTAGTCGTCGCCGCCGCCGCCGTCGTACTAGCAGCAGCAGCAGCAGGAGTAGTAGTCGTCGTCGGCGGCGTCTTAGTAGTATTAGCAGTAGCAGTAGCAGTAGTAGTAGTAGTCGTCGTCGTCGTCCTCGTCGTCGTCGTCGTAGTCGTAATCGTAGCCGTAGTCGTAGTAGCAGTCTCATTAGTCGTTGATGTCGTCTTCGTCGTCGTCGCCCTGGTCGGCGTGGTAATAGCAGCAGTTCTCGTCGTCTGCGTCGTCGATGCCGTCGATGCCGTCGTCGTCGTAGTAGTAGTAGTAGTAGTAGTAGTAGGAGTAGGAGTAGGAGTAGTAGTAGTAGTAGTCGTCGTCGTCGTCGCCGTCGTAGCAGTAGTAGTGGTAGTAGCCGTCGTCGTCGTAGTGATAGTAGTGGCGGTGGCGGTGGTGGTGGTAGTGGTAGTGGTGGCGGTAGTGGTAGTAATAGCAGGAAGCAGAGACCATACTAGTACTGCAGTAATAGTCGTCATCGTTGTTGTGGTTGTTCTTCTTCTTGTTGTCGTTGCTGTAGCAACAACAATACTATTATCATTAAACCTATTATTAGCAGTCGAAAGCGTAGTAGGAGTAGGAGCAGCAGCAGCAGCAGCAGCATCAGCAGCAGCGGCGGCGGCAGCAGCAGCAGCAGCATCATCATTGGTGTGGGTTGCTCCTGCTGCTGCTGCTGCTGCTGGTGTTGTTGCTGTAGTTGTCGTTGTTGTTGCTGCTGCTGCTGTTGTTGTGGCTGTGATTGTGGTTGTGGTTTTTGCTGTTGTGGTCGTTGCTGTTGCTGTTGGTGGTGGTTGGTGTGGTGGCGGCAGTGGCGGTGGTGATGGTGTGATCACCGCAATTGTTGTTGTCGTCGTCATCTTTGTCGTTGGTTGCAGTTGTCGTGGTCGTTGTGCAGCTCGTAGCTGTATTGGCTCTCATGGCAATGCCGAGGCCGGCGCCCGGCATCTGGGGAGCTTGAAGCGTCGGCATCGGCAACTGCGCAAATGCTCATTCAAATTTAGTTGGGGCCTGCCTTAAAAACCCTGATCTTGAACCCTAAACCGCTTCCACAACAGCCTCGCATGCAAAGCCCTCGATCAGCACCCTAAGCTTTGACGTTTTCGTTCCCCTTGTTTGGGGTTCGAGCTTAAGCGCAGTAAGATCCGAAAACCTCAAGTAGGGAACCATTTGGAAAAGTCTGTCAGCTTGTAAGTTCAACCCACCACACCCACGTTTTAATCGCCTGCGATACCCAAACCCTAAACCTTAATTCAGAACCCCTGAAAACCCAAGTGAAATCAATCCGAGCCTTGGCCCTGCAGCCCTGTTCTACAAACTAAGCAGCCCTGCCAGTGCAGAGCGGCAAACCCTTACAATCAATCTAAAACCGTCTTTGCTAGTTGCAGTCGTATAACAATCGCAGGAACAAACAGACTTAGTGTGTTAATATATTTGTAACTGGCACCGAAAATACTGATGCTCAGTTCCATGAAAGCTACAACACAGTAATGGCCATAATAACAAGATAGGAACTTACAGTTAACAAGAATAACTATGAGCATGTAAGAAAAAGAAACCGAGCACTATACATACTAATAACAACAAAATTTTCTTAGTAACAAACAATAAGAAAAAGAGTGAGAGCAAACCACAACAGCAGCCCCGGCCTGCGGCACCTGCAGACCCCGGAAGTTCCATGGGTTGCCCTCCAGGCCGGGGACCTTGGGGTGTCAGGGGAGTTGAGGGAGTGGGATCGGACTGTTTGACATTTGTGTTTTTTAGGGGTTTTTAGGGGGTTCAGGGCTAGGGTTTACTTAGGGGATCTTAGGGGGTTTAGGGTCTCTTGGGATTCAGTGTTGTTGGGTTTAGGGTTGTTGTGCTTCTCCAGCTGGCCAGTTGACCAGGAGTGTAGCGCCTGGCCTGCTGTGCGAACGAATACGAAAGGTTTACGGTTCATATGTAAACTCTCGGGGGTATGTCCGGATCGAACAAGCTAAAGTGAGTGATTCGAGACAAGATCGAGACGCGTGTGCCAAAGAAGCTGTATATGCTCTACTTTCCCAACATTCCTACTTCGGCTTGCCTGCCTGTTGGCCTGCCTGCCTGCCTTCCTTCATGGAGGCATTTGCAAAACCATACAAGAGTTTGAATACAGTTGCATGTGCACTGGACCATTCTATACATACATGGACACCAATGCATACGCACAAATTGGGGGAGAACTTAGGCGGGGAAGGGCGTACCGCAGGGATAGGCGTACTTTGTGGCCCTGTGGGGGTCCGGATCGGGACAGGGTCTGTTCGGAGGGCTGTGCAGCACTGTATTTGTAGCATCTGTTGC
>CAJNJA010015629.1:310-11671 GCA_905231915.1 Symbiodinium necroappetens | reverse complement strand
GCTTATCCCTCGGGTTGGTCCTAGCATTAACAGTTGCTAGCATTGGACACGGCAACGCATGTAGAATTTAAATAAAAGGTGAAACAGAGGTAACATGAAGGTAGAATAAAGGTGATTGCAAAAGGTAGAAAGAAGGTAAAAGGTAAAGCAGAGGTGAAATGAAAAGGTGGAAGTCAGGTAGATGAAAGGTAGATATTAGGTGGATGAAAGGTGGAGGAAAGGTAGGAGGTGCAAAGGGATATTCAGGTAGAGCAGGCAAGCCTTACGAACGAGAGAACACAAGAAGCAGGCGCAGGTTGGTGTCCGATGTGTGATGAGTTCGATGTTGTGGCATTCCTGTCCGCTCGCTCCGCTGCTGTGTGCGTCCGCATTTTTTCCGCAAAGGCGCCAAATCTGCCGCAAGCAGTGAAGATGTTGAGTAGGTGAGACCCAGCGGCGAATCGGCTAGACCGTCCAGCAAACATGTCACCAGTGACTATAGACTTTAGCACAAGTTAGGTTAGGCCCGATCATGGCGTCAAGTTGCGAAGGCAGCTGCAGCAGTGACTGCTGCATGGAGTCTTCTGTGAGCTCTGGAATAGAGATGATCGAGGGAGACTCTCCAGAATCCATCGTGTCATCGCAAGAGCTCGACAGCCCACCCTGGTGGGCAGAACTGCTCAAGCAGCACACGCGGCACTTGCAGTTTGATGACTCCGCAGCTCTGCCGATTTCCCTGCTGAGCACGTGCTCCGGCCTGTGTGCTGAAGCCTTTGTCTTGAAGGCCCGCGCGGGGTGTCGTAAAGTGCATGCAGCCACCTGGGGATCACACATGCTCCCGTGCGTATCATGTTTCCATCTTGTTTCCACCCAAAGTTCCAAAGCCAGTTTGATTGATGCAATGCATTTGACCCAACTCTCTTGGCTGTGCAATAGAATCCGTGCGAAGGCGCTGGGACTGGGCTTCCGGCTGCACTCTGCAGCGGACACGGACCAGGGCTGCCGAGATTTCGTTCAAGCTAATTTCTCGGTCGAGCACATGCACACGTCTTTGGAAGCACAAGCCAAGTCTGAACCGTGCATGTTGCATGCGCAAAGCCCGGATGGATCACGTAGAAGCAGATGCTGGTGTAGAGAATGCAGTGTAGGCTGCTCTGGTACACCTTGCAAGCCGTTCTCGATACAGCGTGCAAAACGCTTTGCGAGTGGTGCCGTCAAGGAGCACAAGGATGCCTCCCTGACACAGGAAGCTTTGCTTGATTGGCTGAAGGAGACATCGCCCCAAGCAGGTTTTTTCGAGAACGTCGCTGGTTGGGACATGCCGGAAGAGAAAGATTCAGATGTCACCCCTCTCGGGAGGCAGGTAGTGTTACCTAGTGATGTGTTACGACATGGCATGTTGGGTGCATCACGTGCATCATCTTTTGTTGTGTCACCATCGTCCCAAAACGTGCAAGCTTTCAGACCGCGGTAGCAAAGTCTAGAATTCTAGAATCCTAGAGTCCTAGAAGGAATCCTTCTCGAGTTTTGCAGTGTGTCATTCCGAGCTTCTGCAGGTTCCTTCTGCGTTTGGGCACAGCGCGGACCAGGTCTGCGGCTGGGTACCACTTCGCCGTGTTCCGCCTGGATCATGCTGTCTGGGTGAACCTGTCCCGACCAAGGACAGAACCCATGTGTTGCTGCGACACGTCGGTTTGCAAGAGCTTGCAAGAGTTGTCGGAGCTGAAAGTGCAAATAGAAACACTAGCAGTAGCAGCTAGCTCAGTGCGGACAGTGCGCATGTTGATGATTATTGGGAACGGCTGCTGTTCTGCTTGCAACTCCAAAGGTAGGAAAGTTTATGTTTAAGGCGACGGTCCTACAGCCAGCCGCAGCCAGCCCCTCCACACAACCCCAACAAAATCTGAGGCAACCGTTGAAGTCAAACAGCACTTGAAAAAATTAACAGTACCGGCAATGATTTTGGTGGTGGCTATGAATATGACATGATGATGACTATGACACACAGAGTATTCCTACTCAGCCGCAATGCCATGGGCATCTGCCATTGCGGCACGTCTGTCCCAGCATGGGGCAACCGAAGACTCAGACGGAGACGACTTTCATGGGGCAACCGAAGATGGAGACGACGTTGGAGCTGCCAGCAGGGCTACTGGAAGCAGGGCTGGCAGGAGGCGACAGGGCATGACTGGTGAGCATGCCTTTCGTGCGCGTCTACGGCAGGCTGCAACAAGATTTAGTACGCGAGCGGAAGCTGTGGAAGTATGTGACTCGGAGGAGGAGGAGCACCGGGAAGCCTTGGTGCCTATGTCTGGGGCTGGGCGGCCAGGCGACGCAGATGACAGTGGCTTTGAGCGAGAACATAGACTGCAACTGTTGCAAGAGGCAGGGGCACATGTCGCAAGTGCTTGCCAGGCTGGAGATAACGTGCAGCAGAAGCTGCTGTTGTTGTCCGTGCCCAGCAGCGCACCCCTATCAGAGGAACGACAGGCGTCACATGAAGTGAGACTGGCGCAGAAGTGCATGGAGAGATTTCTTTTCCAATCTGAACAAAGATGTTCCACTTCCTTGACAGCGGAGTCGGAAATTCTCGGAATGGATACAAACACTCTTCAGAGACATCTTGAGTCGACAGCTGCGGCTGTGCTGGGATCAGCTGCAAATGCATGGTCGGCTTTGTTGTCTTGGCTTCAGCGGAAAGATGTTGCTGGGGAGCTTAAGTTGAAGTGCCTGATCCGTCAGCGCTCCTACGACGAGACTCCTTTGAGATTCAGGGTGGCTGAAGGCTCTGCTGCGCCCGCCAAATCGGATGCCAAGACGACGAAGCACACTTCTGTGGTGAAGGTGTTGCAGACCAAATTCCGCATTGGCGTCGTGGTGCAGCTGCACGACCCAGCCAAGCTGGTGTTCCTACATGGAACGATGCCGACTATTTTGCAACCCTTGGAAAAAACCCGCGGGATGGATATGTTGAAGTCACAGGTGGAGGTGCTGGATTCAATCCCCGGCAGTCGCCAACTCTCCCAAGCTTTTCCTAGCACCATCAATGTGGCAACAGCAGATCGTTTCTCTGGCAACCTGATGGCCGAGGCTTGGAAGAAGCAGCCGGGTCTGGTTTGGTTAGTGTGTAGGAACCTAAGTTGGAATTGATTTTGACGTGAATAACGCAGATACTTCTCCAATGAATTGATGCTGCATGTAGAATTGTATCATTCCCTACATACCTCGGATTTCTTTTCTCGCACCAACAAGTTGAAAAACAAGTTTGCTGCAACTTCGTTTTCAATGACCCGCTCGTCTGTGTCGGCACCGAGGAACGCATCCTGCGCACGAACACGCCGGATGAAGTCTCGCTTTTTTTCCCTTGTGTGGTCCACCAGGCCAGCACAAGTCAAACGTGGCAGCTCAGTGTGGTGAACACGGACATTTCGGCGGTGGTGGCCTGCGCGCTCTTTATGAGCGGGGCTGGCAACGTGGAGACGTTCAGGCGACATCTCCTGGTGACAATGAAAGAGATGCTGGTCTTAGTGCACTCTGAGCCACCCGGTGGACGGGTACAAGCCCATCGCCAAGCGATCTACAACCTCTACCTGGGCTGCGACAATTTGAGCCGTGTAGAAGGCACCCCAGCAATCCGGCAGCGCAGGGAGAACCAAAGATTGGTTTTGGACATGTTTTTGGCTGGCGACTATGAAGACACTTCACGAGTATGCTTCTATTCCAGGGGCAAGGCCCTCACATTCGCTGATGCTGAGAGGCTCTTGGAAGAGTTTGTCGTACCGGCGCTAGTACCGACATCGCTTGCTATGTTCCCTCGCCACAGATGGCTGGGCGGGGAGCTGGCCATCGATCAGCTAGGGCTAGTCCAAGCCACTCATGGCCTGTTGGCCAAAGTTCTGCTGCGCATGACGGCGCAAGTTGCTGAGAGTCCAGCTGCGCGGGAGCTTGAGGAAATCGCTGAGACTTGGGACGGAACGGTCGATGCCGCTGTAAGTGCTGCATCCAAGGAGGCTGCAGAGGGAAGCCATGCGACTGGTGAGCCGAGCGAAGCAGCTTTGCCTGCGACGCAGCAGGACGCTGTCCGCGACTGGGCGGCTTTGAAAAAATCCTGCCAACAGAAGGTTCGTCACTGGGCTCGGGTGCGGGACCTCAATGTCCTAGTTGTGATTCGAACAGCTATGAGCATTGTTACGGGCCTCTTGCACAGCCTCTTGAAGAAAGCCGACCCTGCATGGGAGCGTCTGCAGCAGCATGCAGCCAGCCAGGGCTTGCCACGGAAGTACCGTGTGTCTGTGTTTGCTTTGGGCACCGACCTAGATCGTGCCTTCGACAGGGTTGCTACCATCATGCACAGCCCGATACAGGCTCTGCCAGCGAGGAGCTGGCGAATGGGTTTCAAAGTGCTGCTGCTCAGGATGTTGGCCCGGGTCGCTGCCGCATTGGATTTTTTTCTGCGCGGTGCCGGCCACAAAGCACAGTACTTGGTGTTTCGACTGCTGGATTCCGATCCGGTGTCGCGACAGAGCACGGCACGCCAGCTGCTGGATCCCGACTCACCTCCATGCGTTCATGATGCTTTCACGCAGCACTTTGTGACGAAGTTTCCAACTGAAGACAAGATGTTGGGAACAGAAGCGAGGATGTTCCTCCACTCCGTCGCTGTCTTGAGCGACATTGACGTCTCCGGCATTGAATGCCGTCACGCGTCCATCCGGTCACTCCTTGATCAACGGTCCAGAACATGGTCGCCAAGAATTTCCCTGGTCTCGGCAGATTTTCTTCTACGCCAGGCGGCTAGAGATCTCACGCACCGCCACGGTGCATCTTCGAAGTTGCGTCGCCGTGTTTGGCGGCAACGTCCTGCTTGCAAGAAGAGGCGCGGAGGCGGTGGTGCCCAAAGGTCTTTCTTTTCGACAAAACTGCGAGGGACGGCTGTGTGGAAGCTCACTCAGCAGGACCGGAGGAGGTTGTTTCGCCGCTTGAACGCCGAGTTCCGTAGGCTTGGAGATGATGAAAAACAGCAGCATTTGGAGGTTGGGGCAGCTGCGACAATCAGCCACCGTGCGGGAGGAGTGTCTTTTGCAGGCTGGGCATATGGCATATGGCAGACGCTGGGATATTTACACTGCCAAAGGTGCACATGGAGTGTATATTGAATATTGTCAATTGTAGTTAGTTTTGCAATAGCAACATAGCAGGCTTTGCGCTTTTGGCCAACAGTCAGCACGTATAATGTACGCACCTTTTGTTGTGTTGAGCAGTAGTTTCGTGCGAATGTGTACTCTCCCCAGTCTCCCCTGCATGGACAGGCGAGCTCGCTCTCCCGTCCGCCTCTGCTGTGGCGCTGCTAGAGCCTGGAGAGGAGACTGCTGGTGCCGTCATCCCCTTGAAGTCCAACTTGGATGACATCCGATCGTTCCTCCGCGGCAAGAAGTCTTCCATCAGGGCTGCGTCGAGAGCCCGCAAGAAAGCCGATGTGGAGAAGGAGCACGCGATCTCCCGAGACCTTGACCAGTTCGTGCAAGAGTGTGATGCACGCATCACGAAGGCACTCTCTGTGCCTCTGCCTCACTCAGACGTACCCTGTCAGCCCTGTGCGGAAGCTCTGCCCACGTTGCACTGGCAACACCCTGGAGCGAGGATGGGACAGGCCTGCTATGCTATATTGGGTATAGGCCTAAGCAGCCGCATCATATTCAACATATTCATGTTCTGCTGCTGCACACGCATGTGTACACTCCAAACCATGTGTCCAGACAAGGAGAAGGGGGGAAAGAGAACCAGGGGAGACAGGTAGCACTAACAGAGGCTGGCGACGGTTGTCAGTTTCAAGTGTTGTGTGGTTGCACTCTGGTGACTCTAGTGACTCTTGTGTACCTCAAAGCTCAACAATCTAAGAGTTTACGGTTCCAGAGCGTGCAGCTTACAGTCCAATTGGCAATAGCATGTCTTGCTAAACAGGCCGCACTCCTGCTCAACGCGAAGTCCTGGAACGGCCGACGCTTTAAGTTGAGGGAGTCCTTGCTGAGTCGGTGGTCCGATCTACATGAGCTGCGGCGAAGCAATGACAACGTCCCGGCAGTCTCTGCGCGGCCAGCAGAAGCAACTACGTTGTGCTCCTCCTTGGGCGTGTGTGTCTGTAACCAGGAGTCCCAGGCATACCAGGCCTACCGTTTCCATGTCAATTTCGTGGCCTTGCTGAAGCCACACGTGGTGAAGCCGCGAAAGAAAGCTGGCGAGTCTGAAACAAAACCTGTTCCTCTGGGTCGTGTGCTCCTCGAGGGCACTTGGCTGGTCTGCAGACTGACGCCATCGCACGCTCGCCAGGGTGCGCAGCACCCAGACTCGGACGATGACGATGACGATGACGGTGGCGAAGGTAGCTTTGCAGCTTCGTCCGCGCCCCTGTCTGCTTGGGGGCGGGCAGCAGCTGCTAGGCTTGCTGCGCGGAGGCATGCAGCCTTGCCCTCAGAAGTCTTCTTCTTGGCCAGCTACGTGAACTTCAGCACTTACCGCTTCGCAGTTCTGGCTGTGGAGTGCGAAGACCTCGCTGAACCAGGCGTGCTGCGGATGCGAGTGCCCGCTGGTTTGTGCGTGCAGACATCCATTGACTTCTTCCGCTCGCAGTTGGACTTGGATTTGGAGTGGACTGCCACATGGTACAGAATTGTTGAGCAGGGCGACGTCCACGAGGGTTCCTTTCTAGACGAGGATGACATGAAACCGGACAGGTTTCTTGTGCGGCCTACTGATGCCGTGGGCAGCTGGAGACCGTGGAAAGGCAAAACTGCTGAGTCCCTGGAACGAAAGCAGCAGTCCACTCAGCGGAACACTGGCCGCGGCCAACGGCCACGCAAGCGCCCAGAAAGCCGGACGCACACACAAGGCCCGCGTCCCAAGCGAGTCAGAATCGCCAAGGACAGCGGTGCTTCTGCGGACCTTTGCGTTGAGGATTGCAGCTTTGAAGGAATGCGTCTTGAAAGGGACGATGATGGCGACGATGCCGCTCCTGCGCACGACGGTGTCTACGACGTCATCAGCGACACCGAGCAGGCCGCGGAGGAGGTCTCAGACGAACTGGAACTCGACCCTGCGATGATGGTATATTCCGACACTGAGCTCGAGGCAGACTTCGCCGATATCGACCCGCTGATTGGGAGGCCGCGTGGGTCAATCTGGGTGCATCATCTTGAAACAAGTCATGTGTTAACTGCGCTGCTATTTGCTGCTACTTACTATTTACTGCTGCTATTTTTGCTGTTAGTTACTAAGCCGCTCAGCTCGCATGTGCTGCGTTGGTTCTTGTCTCTCGTGATGTCTGGTCTTGTGTTGTGATCGCAGTATTGAATTGCAAGGGACGGACAGCTTTGTGAGTAGTCCTGGCTCTTGGAAACCGACAGTTGCGACCGACTGACACATGACTTCCGGAAGCAGTTCTTTAGAAAGCATGGTTGATGATTTTTTTGTGTTCCTCGGTGCAGGCCTACTCGTCGTGGGAACGCAAGGTCAACAAGGACGAACCAGAGGAACAAGATGGTTGGCAACAGATTGCTGGCATGGCGGAAGCAGTGCTAGGTCTCAGCGAGGGGGCTCCTGAACAAGCCGCACCTTCCCGGCCTGCGCCCCCTGCTGAGGGCGAGGGTGCTCCAGAAGAGGCCGCACCTTCCCGGCCTGCGCCCCGTGTTGAGGGCGACGGTGCTCCTGAAGAGGCTGCACCTTCACGGCCTGCGCCCCCTGCTGCCAAAGCTGCTCCACGTGAACCCGTGCGGGGTCGCATCAAGACTGTGCAGGAGGAGACCATGCAGATATGGAGCTACGGCGAGTTACGCTACAACTCCAACACGAACACCATCAGGGCGTTCTGCAGCTGCGCGGCACATTCTCAGCCGTGCTCCAAGCAGCGTTCACTGCTTCCCGGCAAGCGCAAGGGCCAAGGGCGACCGATAGGATACTTGATCGCTTGGTTACGTGATCAAGACAGCCATGCCAGTAAAGAGGAACATGTGTGGATGTCTGGAGTGCACAAGAATTTCGATCTGCGGCTGAAGGCCCGTCAGGACTTTTCTGCTTTGCCAGGTGCCCGTGCCTGGCTGGACAAAGAGCGTGCGCGGACTGCGGAAGAACCGCACGAAGAACCGCTAGTTGTGGCAGACTGAATGCGTGTGAAGCAGCCCCAGTCAAGCTGGAAGCTGTGCAGATGATGCTTCGGCTTAGGCCCTCAGGCCTTAGGCCTTAGTGGGCCTAGTGCTACTTGTGTGCATGGGAAGAAACACATGCGTGTCGTGCTTTGCCCGAGTGCCCTACGCTCTACTCTACAGCACATACAATGACGATGCGTCTTTGCAGGATCTATGTGGCCTTCCTGCGGAAGGACATTTTCACGGTCCAGGACATGGAGGCATGGAAGTTCATCGTCGAGGCTCCACCCCCTACCGAGTTGTTCACATGTTCAGCAGTTTACCAGCTTAGCAACGGGAGTAGAAAATTTTTGGGTCCATGATTGTTCGTGACATTGGCTGTGACTGGACTCGACTGTGACTAGCTGACTAGCCGGTGTCTGGTGTTGTAGTGACAGCCGCTTCCGATTGCAGGAGATCACCACGCAGCAGCGCGAAAGACAGAGCCCTCGATCCTTGCTGGGTTTCATGCTTCCTCGCACTAGCCCTCACTGCTACGCGTTGCGAGTACAGTGGCAGGCCACTGGGGGATTGTTTCAGAGGGTTAACACTTAGTGCTTAGAGTCGATTAGAGTGATTAGAGTGATTAGAGCCAGCTAGCCGGCAAGGCAAGGAGGGCTAGGGCGTCGGGCTTAGTTTCTTTTCTGGCTAACCTATCTGATAGGGTTTGAGGCCTAGTTATAGTTTGTGGGGCTCTTTCGCGGTGTGCAGTATTTTCACTTGCAGTCACTTGCACGGGGTTTGGCCTTAGGGCTCGGGTTGGTGGCTTTAGGATTTTCGGATCTCAGTTTATTGTTTCGTCGGAAATAAAATAAATAGAACTTTGGACCAGTAGTGAACTGTCTGTTCGTAATCTCCTTCCGTACCAGACATCAACTTTGTTCTACAACACCCACATGTAAGCCTGACGGTTTCTGTTCTGCAAGATTCAGTCTACATTTGTTGCTGTTTCCGAAACCGAATCTGTACCACACTTTCCAGGCGTGAAAGGCCCCTGCAAGATTTCATCTTAGTATAATCGCGTTTCCGGAGAATCGAATCTGTACGATCCTTCCACACACTCCGTGCATCCTCCTTTATGTGGGGCGAGGTTCTGTTCAGGGTCAAGACCACTGCCTCAGATTTCAATGCTAAGCTGCTAAGGAATGCGAGGGCCGTGATTTTTCGACAGCTTGCAAGGGGATACAAGGCAGATTGGGTTGTTGACGCTAATTTGGAGTCTGATTTAAGTTACAAAAGCACATCGCGCCAAGCCGCCAAGGCCAAGGTTTTTGACATGTACATGCTATCCACCATTACTCATTAGTCATTAGTAGCAGTTGCAAATGTACGCACGAGATTTGCTATATGATATTGCATAAAGCCAAACGTTGTTCCGTATACTTATATTTACTAGTTACTATAACAGTACGATAATAAACAGAAATAACCGGAACGCGCCAGTGAGCCTAACCATTTCGCTTTTCGGCTCAAGGTTTTGACGCCTGCTGTTTGCTGCTGGCTGTTGCTAAGCTGCTCTGCTAAGCCCTACCAGCCACACTACCCTGGACAGTACATGCTCGCCACAAAACCGGGTATGACTGGCAGCTGAAATGCAGAACTACAATCGTCACGATTGCTATTCTGCAAAATTTGCCTTGCGTCCTTGAAATGATGTTCTTGGGGCAGTCTGCCTGGAATGGTCGGTGCGTGTCGCGGCTATTGACGGCCATTGAGGCTGTGTTGTATGCTGAAGCCGTGGCAGTGCGGCGGCTATACATGGCTATGACAAGTATCATGTCCTGGCTGTACGCTTGCTGCAAAGTGTGCCCCTGGTCCTGCCGTTGTTGGTTTCAGTCCTCTCCTCCCCTGGGTCCCAGTTGCGGCTCTGAGGCCGCGTGCTTGTTGGCAAGTGTCTAGACTGTGGACGGGGCTGCTTTTCGTCACGTGCTGTTATCGGCGCCGCTCGTAGTATTCGTGACATAGCGGTTTGCTGTGTCTTCCTGCCTCTACAGTTCTATGGATTCTCGGACCCTATGGACTCTATGGTTGCTCTGGGAGATACGGGTTATTGCCCTGGAAAAACGGCTGACGATCCGTGATTGGTTCGTATTCACCCTCCCGATATGCGTGCCCTGTGCTTTGGACATGTCCAGTCTCTTGCATGTACGGCCTGTTGCCCACCTTTTCTACCTTTCCGATCCTGGACTTGCAGCTTGGTTACCTGTATTCTACCTTTTTTCAGTCCGGCCCGTCACCTTTTTCCTACCTCTCATCAGCCCCGGAATCACCTTCATTCTACCTTTCGCAAGCCGGGGAGTCACCTTTTTTCCACCTTTAGGCAGCCCCTCAGTTACCTTTCTTCCACCTCTATTCTACCTTTCCGCATTGTCGCTCCACCGCTTTGCCTGGAGGAGTAGAAACATTGGTAAAGGTAGAATGAAGGTGGAATACAGGTAGAACAAAGGTGAATGCTTGCGGTCCACCTCTGTTCCACCTTTATTCCACCTTTATTCTACCTTTTTCCACCTTTCCACCTTTGTTCCACCTCTATTCCACCTTCATTCCACCTTTCTTTTACCTTTACCCACCCTGGATCCACTCGCGGCTGTGGCTTTCCTTAGAGGGGCTGTAGGGCCTGTAGACAGCCTTGCCAATTGCTTATGGAACCCCAATGGAAGCCTGGGGCTGGGAGGACAGGGAGGGGCCGCTGCCCTTGGTAAAGGTGGAGTGAAGGTGGAATAAAGGTAGAACAAAGGTGAATGCCTGCGGTCCACCTCTGTTCCACCTTTATTCCACCTTTATTCTACCTTTTTCCACCTTTCCACCTTTGTTCCACCTCTATTCCACCTTCATTCCACCTTTCTTTCACCTTTTAGCCACCCTGGATCCACTCGCGGCTGTGGCTTTCCTTAGAGGGGCTGTAGGGCCTGTAGACAGCCTTGCCAATTCTCTATGGAACCCCATTGGAAGCCTGGGGCTGGGAGGACAGGGAGAGGCCGCTGCCCTTGGTGAAGGTAGAATGAAGGTGGAATAAAGGTAGAACAAAGGTGAATGCCTGCGGTCCACCTCTGTTCCACCTTTATTCCACCTTTATTCTACCTTTTTCCACCTTTCCACCTTTGTTCCACCTCTATTCCACCTTCATTCCACCTTTCTTTTACCTTTACCCACCCTGGATTCACTCGCAGCTGTGGCTTTCCTTAGAGGGGCTGTAGGGCCTGTA
>CAJNJA010015628.1:811-11672 GCA_905231915.1 Symbiodinium necroappetens | reverse complement strand
CCCTAAACCCCAATAAACCCTCAACCGTTGTGTGTTAAGCAACTGTGTCATCAAAGAGACAGTTGGAGGGATAATGCTGGCGAGGACTACCCTGGCCGCAGTGGCCGTTCTCGTATTCCTTTGTTGATGTTGTTTCCATTGTGCTTGTGTTTGTGTGCCTGTTGTGTTCGTGATCCTGGTTGTTGTGGTTGTTGTTGCTGTTGTTGCTCCTGCTCCTGCTCCTGCTTCCACTCCTGCTCCTGCTCCTGCTCCCCTGCTCATGCTCCCCTGCTCATGATGCCGGTGTTGGTGTTGTCTGTTGGAGTCTTGTGCCAATGCCGATGGAGGATTGGCATCCCTGCCAGCAGACATCAGCTCTCAGCGCACATCCGCCCGGAGCCCGGCAGCTGTACCAGCCCCCCAGCATCCGAATCCTTGTCCTTAGCCCTGAAGCTAAATCCTTACATTCCTACGCTCTCAACCATAAATTCCTATGTCCTCTCATTCAATTGACTGAAATCGAAACACGGCGAGCCTGATAACATCAGAAGTTGCCCTTGCCACGTCTTTGACGGGTCCAGATTGTCCGGGATCACAGTTTTGCGTTGTTGAATGCGCTTTTTCTGTCTTACCCTCAACATGAACGACCACCACTGCCATTTCCGCTCGTGTGTTCCACGGCCCTAAGCCCTACAGCCGTCTTAGAAAGAGCACACAAATACCCATAGGCCCCTCAGTAGTTCCTTTCTTGGGGCTTACCTTATAGGGTTCTAACTTATAAACCCCCCCAAAAGGAACTACTTAGGGGCCTATGGGTAGCCTTAGGGTTGAGGGCTTAGGGTTTTAGCCGCTTTAGCCGGTGTAGCTCCACTTCTGGAGAGGCTTTGGGTCTTGACGCTTTGGGTGTTCCCGATGTGGCCCTGCTGTAAGAGTGGAATCAGAGCTTTTCATGGTGTTGTCTATATGCTCTATGAATTGGATCCCTAATTTATCGAAGCTCCCAACTTTTAATTTTGAACAACGGAACAAACCCACAGCCTTAAATGCACCCAAATAGTATATACTTTGGCCTTAAGGTAGTCCCTATATAAGTACTTTGGGGCCAAAATATATATACTATTTGAGTGCATGGACCCTTAGGGTAACCCCTCCGCCGAACCAGCATCCAGACGACCGGTATTTTCAGGTAGAAGCTTGCACAATCTTGGCGAGTACATTGACCTAGACGATGCCACTGGTCAGCAAGAACACCTGGCCACCACAGTTTCGGTTTAGGCTCTAAGTCAATACCCACTATAAATATGAAAGTGTACACGTTTGAGGGCTTATGAACTCAGCAACTAAGTTATGAGCTGCTTTAACTGTGTGTCGTAGGCTGGCTTGGGAGTAGCCATGGTCCTTCAGGCAGATGCTCACCTTAGTTGACCATATGTACCATACTATACCAGACTAGACCTTACTAGACCATACTATACTATACTATGCTATGCTATACTATACTACCATGCCATGCTACGCCATGCCATGCCATGCCATACTCTACTATACCAATCTATACTATACTATACTAGGCCTTACTAGACCATACTATACTGCACTCTACTTTACTTTGTTACCATGCCATGCCAAGCCATGCCATACTCCACTATACCAAACTAGACTATACTATACTAGACTATACTATACTAGCTGCTCACAGGATGGGACTCGGGGTCTTGCAGTGCTTGATGAAGTCTTGCGGTTTTGGGCGCAACCCGATGCCGTCCAGATTATGAAGCGGCTTGCAAGGATTATCAAGGGACTCAACAGCCATGTGATCATAGGTACGAACATCAATCACGCCGTAATTTAGTAGCAGTAGCAATGCCAACATCAACATGGCGGCATAGCAACAATGCTTATGCGGATACCCGAAATTTCAGGGCCTTTGATTTGAAGCGCTCCATTATCAGGCTCATTTTGATTTTGCTATGGGCGCTCTAAGTGCTTGGCATATGTACCATATACCGACCATACCAGTCACATTTGTTGGGATTGTTTGCACCCGTGGGAATGGATAGTCACCGGTTTCAGATCATCTGTAAGATAAAAACGTATCAACTCTCCATGTGTTGATCAGCCAGATACTTAAGCAAGAATCAAGAAGTTGGAAACTGGATTAAGGACACTTAGTGCTGGGACTCCCGTTACATTACTCTCTTCAGGATTGAGGCTATTGGGTTTCCAACTTTGGGCTTGTAGAGGGTGTAGGGTTTCAGGGGTTTTGGGGTCTAGGTTTAGGGTTTAGGGTGTTGAGGCAGGGGTTTAGGCTTTAGACCGCGTGAGGCTGAGGGTCTGTGGAATTTACGTCTGCACCCGACGTGGCAGGATCCTCCTATACGATCCCGGCTAGAAGGACCACTAAATTAGGTGCGCCTGACTTCCGAAAGCCTTACATCCCTGAACCGAAACCACGCAACCATAAGTCCGAAGTTCTTGACTCACTCAAGACCCTACCCATAGGCCCCTAAGTAGTTCCTTCGTGGGATTACCTTACAGGATTCTAAATTATAAAGCCACAAAAAGGAACTACTTGGGGGCCTATGAGTAACCTCCCTAGACCGCCAGCCCTGAACTCTAAACCCTAAGCTTGTTATGGTTCCTTATAGGTCCTTAAAAAGGTAGGTCTTTTCAGTCACAGGTAAGCCCTAATCCCTGAGGATGAGAAGACAATGGCTGACTATGAACTGGACAAGTACTGCGTATGTGCCGCGCCTGCTTAAGGTTGGGGTGTTGGAGTTAGGGTATATCCACAGGTATATAAGGGTCTATATCGGGTATTAGGAGTAGGGGTCCCTTCTAGGGGTCCCTCCTATTGTCCCTTAAATCAAGCTTCTAGGGTCAAAGTACCACAACATACGGTTGATGATATACATCCTGCATCACCCATAATAAGGAGTATACCATAATTCCCACAGTGTAGGGTCCTTAAGGTAATGCAGGATTTATATCATCAACAGTAGTAGTTCCTGTTTGTGGTTCATATTTGTAGGCTCCTATAAGGTAATCCCTAAAAGGAACTACTATATGGAGCCTATAGGTAGAGTGAAAAGTCTTCGGGATTTGGGGTGGCCTGGGGACCCAGCGTTCCGTCATTCAACTCTCCAGCGCCTGTGTGCAGTTTGGGGATGCTCATAAGACCCTAAACCCTAAACCCCAACCCTGTTATTCTCTCTCTATTCTTCACAGGCTAACCGTATTTATTTTTAGTTCGTCGGTGTTGGGGAACGGCCTGTGATAATCAAGAGCAACCTCAAATTCTGAAATCCTACAACCCGACAGTCGACAATCTTCGCAATTACCATGAACAGGGTTCTGCTCAGACTTATCAGGGTTAGGATTAGGATGCAGCCTATTTTGCCCTCTTGCCTGGATGATACCTTTAAACTTTAAGCTGTAGAGTTTGTGTTTAGGTCCTTTTTGTTGGGCTCCTACTGGCTTCCGGTGATGCTGCTTTTGGGGTTTAGGGTTTAGGGTGGGTGCTTTTTGTCTTGTTGGACTCCTGCTAAACACCTAATCCGTAAGCCATTAAACCTATCATTAACTAAACCCTGAACGCTAAGCCCAACCCTTGCCGGTCATCGGGACTCCTCGTCTAGCGGATACACTTTCAAGACCTGTTTCACCGATCAAGGCCCGAGATTAAGTGCAGCCTGCTGGTGTAGAGGTATTCGGTTCGAAAAGGCCCAGTTCGATGCGAATGGCTCGCGCCCCAGATGGCTCGCAAGGTTTTTGCTGGTTTCAGTGATGAGGCCACAGGAGGCTTGAGTCTCAAGCATCTTGTAGTAGGACCCACCTGCTGCAGGTATTCAGGGAACCGTGCAAGCCCCGGTTAGAGTCGGAAAGTGTCGATCTTCCCCGGCATCCTTAACATAGGCCGGCACCCCCTAAACTTACAGACTTGTTGTCGCGGTTCTTGGGGGGAGGCACATGCTACGTTGCTGCATGCTGAGCACAGTATAGCCAATGCATGAGTGTGCAAGGGAAGCGGCCTCGGAAAAGACTTCCGGCAAACTGTTATGGCTGGATGCGGATCCAAAAATTGAACCAGTGACCTGATCAGCGGCACAAGCACCAAAGCGATAGCACTGGAATGGTGCATGCAACATTGCGATCGCGACCGTCATAGACGAGGACGACAACGACGACGATGACCGACGACGGCAAGGACGGGGAGGACGACGAGGACGAGGAGGAGGAGGAGGAGGAGGAGGAGCAGCCATGACGCACGGTAACAGCATGTGCTGGCACTCGGTAGGAGGGGAATGGCAGATGGTAAGCATGAATTTCAGCTGATTCGGGTCTGATGGAGCACGTCATGCCAACGAGGTGACTACATCTTCGATGATGCCTTCTATGATGAGAAGGGTTACCATCCGCAACCAGCCGGCTGCTGGATACCACAGGACCGTGCTGTTATGGGCCGAAAGGAAGGAAGATTTCAGGGCTCAGGATTCAGAGGTTGCTACATCTTCGGATCTATTGGGACTCTTGGCGTTGCTCTAGCTGCGCGGATCTGTAGAAACAGTACTCCTGTGTGACAGGATATGCCCCCCAAACCTCCCAAGCCCCTACACCCCCCAAAACCTCACACCCTAAACCCCAAACCTCCGACACCCTCAACCCGAAACCCCATACCCCCTTTTGAACACTCTCTTGCCCTTGAGGATTCCATCGCGCTCGGGCCTTGGCAAGTTGGCGCGCGATCTGGGGGGCTCAGGGTTTAGGGTTTAGGGTTTACCTAACCCTCAGAAGTAGGCAAAATACGGTTTGGGGGTTTACCTAAACCCTCCAAGGTAGGGAAAATAATGGCCCAACACCTAGAAATGGCGACTCTTCTACATACTTCTGGGGGGTGCAGGTCGATTTTTGGGGTAGCAGGTCTTTAGGGGTTTAGGTCAAGGGACTGTGGGGTTATATAGGGGCTTTATGAGACTATATAATTAAGGGGATTGTTTAAGGATTATAGGAGTTTTGAAGCTTCGGGGTTTCGGGTTGAGGTGGCCTATCGAAATTTCGGGGGTTTCAGTGGGCTTGGGGTTTGGGTATTGGGTCCGCATAAGTACCTAAAACCTCAACCCTGGACCCCCAAACCCCTAAACCCCTAAGCCCTAAACCCTAAAACCTGAACCCAAAACCCGTCGGGTTTCGAAAGGGTTGTAGAAGGGTTCCTTTGAGGGTCCTGGAGGAGTTCTGGGTTGAAGGCTACTTAGAGGTACAATGAACTTGGTAAGTCCGTGCCGGTCCTGCACGAACCGCTCCAGCCCAACCTTTCACTCTCCTGCTCGCAATCCAGGGCCGGTCCACCATAAACCCTAAACCCCCTAACCCCCTAAACCCCGATTTAGGGTTTAGGGTTTAGAACCCCTAAACCCCTAAACCCCTAAATTTAAAACCCTAAAGCCTGACCCTAAACCCTGGACCCTAAACCCTAAACCGCAAAAGCCTCTCCAGCAACTTCCAGGGCAAGGTCCTCGCGCACAACGTAAACCCTCAAGTTTAGGGTTTGAGGCAGTTCAGGGTTTAGGGTTTGATGAGGAAAGGACTTACGATCGACATCTGTGTCACGTCACAGTGACAACACATGCAAAGAAACAAAGAACAACACGGTTCTACGCACATGCGCCCAGTTAACGGCCCTGCATCGTGTGAAACGCTGCCAATTGCAGAACCTGCAGACGGGCCACAGTCACGAAGACGTTGACCAGTGGTTGAGTGTAATTGCTGGCGTCATAGAGCAGTTTGCAAAATTGCACGTTCCGGGCGATTTTGAGCGCATCTTAAACAGTCACTTCCGCTCACCCGAATCCCGGCGAACTGAGCCAGAGAGAGAGGCTTTCATCGTTGACAGCGCGCGTGAATGGAGACTTGCTTCTGATGTATGCGCTTGATAAAAGTATTACTTGTTGATCTGAAATAATAAGCCCTAGGCTTCCAAGGACCTGATAGTTAGGGCCCTAGACCCAATAATTAGGTCCCTGGAAGCCTAGGGAAAGTTTAGGGTGTAGGGGTTTTGGGGCCACTCCCTTCATGAAGAGGAACAGCAAGTTGACTTTAGAGACCGACTTCCGAACTGGGACCCTCCATACCGCAAGCCCTGAAGCCCTAAACCTCTAAATCCTAAAGCCTTACCTGGGAATCCAATTACCTACCGCTTTAGGGGTTCTACCCTCTAATTAAGGGGTCATAACCTACTATTTTGTAGGGTTTGGAGTCACAGGCAAAAACCCTAAACCGCCTAAACCCCTAAACCCTCAAACCCTAAAGCCCTAACCCGGGTTCTGCCGCACCATGATTTGGTGCTTGTTTGGGGACCTGTTCTAAACAGGAACCATTATGAAAGTAAAGTATATATTTGTTTCTCCTTGGTAACTTCCAAGTCCCTGAAGCCCTAAACCCTAAACCTTAAACTCTTTCTCCTTGGTTACTTCCAAGTCCCTAAGGTTAAAGCCCTAGACCCTAAACTTATAAACCTTAAACCCTTTCTCCTTGGTGACTTCCAAGTCATTAAAGCCCTAAGCCCTAAACCCTTAAACCCTAGGCCTTACCCTAAACTCCCTAGACCCTAAACCCTCAACCCTCAAGCCCTTTACTCTCGCTGACACCCCAGGGATCGCCGGCGTCCGGATGCGAACACGGTGGATCCGAATCAGCCCCTCAGACCCCCGGCTGACCACAAGCTTTCTGGGGGTTTCAGGGGTTTTCGGACTCAGGGTTCAGTTTTTAGGGTTTAGGGCTTAGGGTTTAGGGGTTTAGGGTTTAGGGGTTCAGGGTTTAGGGTGGTTTGTTTTTGTTATGTTTGACAACTGTTCTGCTGCCAAAACTCTAAACCCAAAACACGAACCCGTGTTTTTATGGTTGTCAAGTTATTTTGTAGCCTCCAAACGTTTTTTTTCGATTCAGTGCTAAGAACTTAGAACTTGGTTGAGGCTAGCGCATGAAGACGGCTATATGTGCGACATGTACGCAGGTGGATTTGTTTGTTGAGTTCTCTGACGATACATCAAGCTGAGTTCCTTGACAAGCCCCAGTGTTTGAGTTACTGCTCAACTCTAAACCCTACCTATAGTCTCCATTGTAGTTCCTTTTTGGGGTTACCTTTTACGATCCTTAATATAGAATCGGTTAAGCCAAAAACAGGAACTAAAATGGAGGCTATAGGTAGACCTTAAACCTTATTACTCAAGCACCTGTGTTCGTGCAAACGTCCACGGACTGGAGTTTGAGGACTATCCCGAACCGCAAAATCCTACATCCGAAGAGCCCAAGACACCTTTTGACAGAGAGAGCACTTATGATCCACGATCCGCAAGAAGTGTCGAGCTCAGAATACCTTCCAAAAAGCACCAAGGTCTTGTGCATGGATGAAGCATCCCTGCTACTTCAGGGTATAGCGAAGGGGTCACAACCTGCTCCATTTTGTTTGGGGGGTTCGGAGCAGCTACACCCTAAGCCGTAAACCCTAAACCCTAAAAACCTAAACCCTAAACCGTGGCTACCGGCAATCCAAAAATCCCCAAATCCCTTGAGGTATTGTCAGCGACCGCCGTGCCGCGGAGCGCGGGTAGAGCGCGCACAAAGAGGCACCGCGGAGGGGGAATTTCCGAGTTGCGCCGGTTCTCGTTGAGGGGTTTAGTAGGACTTCAGGGTTTACGGTTTAGGGATTATAGTTTACCTAGACCCTTAAATGTAGTCCCTTTTTTTGGATGACCTATTTTAGGGTTAGGATCCTATAATAAGAAACTAAGGTAACCCAAAAAAGGTACTGCATTTAAGGGTCTCCATTCGACCCCAAAATTCGCAACCCAAGTCCCCCAGGCCAGATCCCAAACTTCCCAAGGGCACGTAATCCCCAAAACCGAGCTTTTAGGGTTTAGGGTATGGGGTTTAGGGTATGGGGTTTAGGGTTTAGGGTTTAGGGTATGGGGTTTAGGGAGGGTATGGGGTTTAGGGTATAGGGTTTAGGGTATAGGGTTTAGGGTATGGGGTTTAGGGTTTAGGGGGTAGGGTATGGGGTTTAGGGGAGGGTATGGGGTTTAGGGTATGGGGTTTAGGGTATAGGGTTTAGGGTATAAGGTTAAGTCCCTGCCCGCCGCACCCCAAGTCCGGATGTCCTGAAATCGTTTACTCGCACACCCATTCAAACTCAAATTACCCTAAGGTCTAAGGGTGCATGTATTTCAGGCCAGCAGTTATGCAAAACTGGCCTCAAAGTTATAGTTTACGTCATGAGGGGTACTGAGACTGCACGAAATCCTACACTCCTTCCTACAAAGCCCCGGCCCCAACAAACGCAAACTAAACCCTAAACCCCAAACCCTAAACCCTATAAACCCTAAACCGCACAGGCGCCAGATTGCTGAGGGCGACATCAGGGGCCCGGCACCGCCTCCCGCCGAAGGCGACCGCGAGACGCCGCTGCGCGCGGGCTGTATCTTTAATCTTCCTGGATTCCTAGGGTTTAGGGTTTAGGGTATCTATAATCTCCCTAAACTCAGAGAACCCAATACCCCTTAATTAAGGAACGCACCTTAAACTATAGGGGCCTTATAAATATTATGATTTAAGGTATATTCCTTAATTAAGGGGTGTTGGGTTCCCTGGGTATAGTCTTCCTGGGTTCGTCAGTATGATTATATACTGCAGAATGCTATAATGTACCCCGGACACAGTCTAAACTTTTAAGGCCCGCATATCAGACCTCTTTTATCCTGCATAGTAGACCTTATTCAGCGGCCCGCATGATATGGATCCGGTTTGCTACTGGGAGGTATTTATTGGGGTTTCCCACTTGGTTTCGTGTTTGGGGTTTAGAGGTTTAGGGCTTCCTTGTGAAGCCTAGCAGAGACAGATGAATGGACTCTGGGCTTACCATCAGCTCTAGGTTCAAGCCGCACAGCCTGAACAAATCCTGTCGTGTCGGAGTGACTTTATGATAGTACTCCTTTTCCTCCCTATATACTCAGAGTATGTAGATGATAGTATTCCTTTATCCTCCCTGTATACTATTTTTAATGGTATGTACAACGTTGACGCCATACTCTAGTTCTGACGATGGCCCCTGTTTACCCCGACGCCTCCCCTAAGCCTCTGGAGCGGAAAACCCCTTAGTCGAAGCTTCGTTCCGGGTGCAGCGGGCGACCCACTCCCGAGAATTTGCCACCTCAGCGTCTTCCGGCAGATGGGAAAAGGGAGGCTTCAGGCCTAGAGGAGTTTGGCGTTGAATATAGGGGACCGGAATAATGACCAACACTATTTGGGGGCTTCTTTATTAGGGTAAAATAGTATAACAGACCGGGGAGTTCTTGATTGGGATTATAGTATAACAGACCCTGGGGGGTTCTTTATTAGGGTTGTATAGTATACCAGACCCCACTACCCTATTCTAATATGATAGCTAAGGCCTTTACATTAGGGTTTTGGAGGCTAGGGATGAGGGTTGTTGTTTTCGGGGCAGAAGGGTTTTCGGGGTCTGAAGGTTTAGGTTTTAATGTAGGGGCCTTAATAAATTAGACTGGGGGTGGAGGAGGGGGGGGGTATCTTTAACAATAGCTATAATATAAGGAACCCCCCAAAAAAAGTAGTATGGGTAATTATTCAGGCCCCTATATTTGGGACAAAGAGTTTGGATTTAGGATCTGGGAGCTTGCTAAAAAAGGGGACCCTAGCAGAGAACTCCCCAACATCTCTCGAGGTTTAAAGGAGTTGCCTTCTTGTCGGTTTAGGGCTTTAGGGTTTAGGGCTTTAGGGTTTAGGGCTTTAGGGTTTAGGGTTTCGGTGCATGGTAGTTGTAAGGCTTGCAGCGCACGCACAGTCAGAACTAAACCTTAAACCCCTAAACCCCTAAACCCCTAACTCCCTAAACCCCCTAAACCCTAAACCCAAAACCCCTAAAAAACCCTAAACCCTAAGCCCAAAACCCCTAAAAAACACCCTAAACCCTAAACCCCTCAACCCTAAACCCTACTGAAAGCTCGGGAGCCGAAGAATTCGGAGCTTGCGGACTTCTTGGCATCAAAGAAGCTAAGCCCGGCTCCCATAGGGTTGTAGTGGTTTTAGGGGTTTACTTTGGGTTTTTAGGTTTTAGGGTTTTAGGGGTTTTAGGGGTTTAGGGGTTTAGGCCTGTAGGGTTTAGGGTTTCTAGGGTTTTCGGGTTTTTAGGGGTTTTAGGGGTTTAGGGGTTTAGGCCTGTAGGGTTTAGGGTTTCTAGGGTTTTCGGGTTTTTAGGGCTTTAGGGTTTTTAGGGCTTTAGGGTTTTAGGGGTTTTAGGGGTTTAAGGCTTTAGGGGTTCAGGGGTTTAGGGTTTAGGGGAATTCCAGCCTGAGCCACCCGAAGCTTCTGCAAGACTTGTGAAACACCCGCAGCATCCATAATGGTTCACCCTTCTGGGGACTTAATTCATGTCATAAGTACCTTTCTGTTGGGGGGTTGAAGGTAGATTTAGTTTAGATATCATGTCCATAAGAACCCCACTTGCGCAGTCCCCCCACCCCGACCCCCGCAAACTCGAACTACCCTCCCAGCCCTAAACCCTAAACCCTAGACCCTAAGCCCTACACCCTAAGCCCTAAACCCTAAACCCTAAATCGACAAACATCGTTGAACCCACGCCGTGCGCCACCGGGTGGAAGCGCTTCAGTCGAAGACTTGCGTCGGGGACCCGGAGCTGGGTTTAGGGTTTAGGGTTTAGGGTGCCCATAGGCTCCATAGCAGTTCCTTTTTGATCCTAGAAGGTAATCCCGAAAAGGAACTGCTATGGAGACTATAGGTAGAGTTTACGGTTTAGAGTTCACGGTTGATGGTTTAGGGTTTAGGGTTCACCCATAGGCTCCATAGCAGTTCC
>CAJNJA010015627.1:0-11673 GCA_905231915.1 Symbiodinium necroappetens | reverse complement strand
GTTTAGGCCTTAGGGTTTAGGGATTATAGGGTTTAGGGATTAGGGTTTAGGGTTTAGGGCTTTAGGGTTTTAGGGTTTAGGGCTCAGGGCTCGTATCTGGGTGGGAAAAAATATAAACCAAATTTATCGTTTCGTACCAGACTTGCACCTCCGCACGTGGGGGTGGGTTCTGCCTCAGCAGGAGGGTCTACGATCCGATTCGTGACGATTGTTTTTCGCGGATCTTCTAGCAAAGCTGACTGAAAGTATCGCGTGAGCAGGCTGAGAGATACTCCGCGAGACTTGCCTGCTCTGATTGTCGCAAGGGCAGCCTCGCGATGCTGAGGATTTGCTTGCCGGACCACAGTTCGGGCTGCAGTTTCACTTTGCACCCGCTTCTCGCGGGCGCAGAAACCGAGCAAAGCAGCAACCTGCACCTCTAAAAAATATGTGTCCTTGTCACAGCCATGTCGCTTTGCTTCCTCTGCCAATGCGAGGATGCGCTCCACCTTTCGCCCTGCATAGGCGCCCATAACTAGCCTGTAATGGATAATAGTGGCTGATATGTTTGACTGGGCCATCTGCTCCATGAAGAAATCAGCTACAGCCGGGGCTCCAGCAATCATGCAAGCTTTCAGAGCCGATCCCCAGGCCACCTCACCAATCTGGAAGCCGTTGTCTGTCATAAGCTGCAGGAACTCACCAACTCCGGTTACATTGCCGGCCTCCGCCATTGAGTTGATCATCTCACTCAGCAGGAGGTACAGCAACCGAGGGTCACCCGAAACCGCTATGTTGTCACGAGATTCTTCGAAGAGGGCGTAGGCATGTTCATACTGCCCAAGCATGGAGAAAAGTCTTATGGCACAGTTATACGTGATCGAGTTCTTGGGCAGGCCCCTCTCACACATGTCCCAGAACATGCGCTGCCCATCTGCATACCGGCCACACCGAAAGGCGGCATGCATCATCGCGTTGCACAGAGGCGTCTTCAGGCGAGACGAGGAATCCCAAGCAGCTTTGGCCCTGTACCAGTCGAGCTTGTCCGACGCAGTAGAGATCATGCTCAACGACTTGATGTCTGCCTTGGAAAGACTGTGGTCGTCCCAGCCAATTTCTGCCACTGGCATCCGACGCAGCAGTCCTTCTCTTCGTGCCTCATCTTCCATGTACTTGTTCACGCCTCGGCGTCCTACAAAGACGATCTCCCGCATCTGCAGCCGGGCCAGCATCAACGCTGCAAGCATCCATATCAGGCGATGCCTGCGGCTCCAAACAATCTGCTGCAGAAGCACAAAACCCATGTTGCGCACCAGGAGCCAAACGCTGCAGGCTTCCCCGATTCTACGCCATGGACCTCCACGAACACTGCACGACTACACGACCTCTCTGCACTACTTATCGTTGGCGCACAGCTCGCAAGCGCAGCCAGCATTTCCGGATGCTGGTCACTTCTCACTGAACATGCTGCTGCTTCCCTCTCCACGTTCACGATGATTCTGATTCTGTGCGTAGCCGTGGCTGCAACTGTTGCATGCTGGCAGTATGGCATATACAAAGTACTATACTATACTATAAAAGACTCATTATGATCACTCTTGGCTGCGACACACTCACTGGGCCTCAAGGAATCTCGAGCAGTCCGCGCGGCTCAGATCTCCAAGAACCTCGGGGGAGCTTAGGGCTGCCGTTGGGCTAGCTCAAAGGCTGTGGGTGATGAGAGCTTCACGAGAGTTTAGGGTTTAGGATTTGGGGTTTTGGTTCAGGGTAAGTTAACGGCCGAGGTGTCGTGCTCGAAGACCTTGGCTGAGTTGGGTGCTCGACGGCGGTTGGCTGTCTGCCAAAAGCAAGAACTGCAGTGAAAATGGCGAGTTCGAGATGATGTGCAGGTTCCTGAAGAACCACAGAGAGAACAAAAGCCTTGATACCGTCGCGGATATCAGGTTGGTCGTAATCTTAAGCCCATCAGTTATTGACTAGCGAGCCTTTATCGTCCGATAATGCCTCAGCATGGAGCAACAGCAGGCTGAAAATGATGATGATCGCGGAAGGCACGGGTTGAAATTTAAATCTCTTCCCCCCTAAAGCCTATATACCCTAAACTCCTATACCCCAAACTCCTAAAATCTACACAGAGCTCTTTGCTTCCACGCTGCTGACTGACCCCGGCGTGCTTCGTTGCTCTGCACGGCCGCAGCGCCTTGGCCAAGGTCGGGCAGAAAACCCCGAAGCAGTAATTGTAATGTAGGGGCCTTACTAATTCGAATAGGGTTTTGGGGGTTCCCTATTATGATCATAGTATTTTTTTCCCCCAAACCCTATTCTTATTGTTAAGGCCGCTATATTACTCCCAGGCGACGTCGTCGACGACGACTGTGACGACCAAGACCACTAGGACTACGACTACGAGCAAAACGATCGGCACAACCACGACGCCGATGACCAGAACGACGTCGGCCATCGTTTTGCGAGGATGAAGAATGTTAGGGATTATTACTACGATAATGACTTCGACTCCACGACGACAGCCACAACGACGGCGACGACGACGAAGAAGCCATGTCGGGCTGTCACTAGGACGGGTCTCACTGACGGGAAATGAGGAGCGCAGCATGCAAAGCCCTTCCAACCCTCACTTGAAATTACCGACCCCGTAAAGCGAGAACGATCACAAGCCTAGCCAGAGCTCCTCCATACACCACGCTGAAGGTCAAACCTTGTAATGCAAGGGCGCAGGCAAGAAATGATGAAGTCTTGGTGCTGCATGGTAGGGTTCTTTCTCTTGGAACGGTGCGCCGGTGAAGCAGCTGTAACATTAGCCAATGTGTCGATTGTTTCGTTAGCCATCTTGCTCCGAGACGCCTGCGGCCAGTACGGCAGCCAGCCAGGCCGCGCGCATGTTGGGCTGGTGAGCCCAGGCGGCTGCAGAGAGAGAGCTGCCCCGGCGGGTGCAGGGAGTCCGACGACGACGACGACGACGAACTACGGCTACCGTACAGTAGCCACTGTTACAACGCCTCTCGCTGTGGCTATTTGTGAAGAGGCATTGCGCTCGCACAAAGCAAAAGCTTCTGCAATCCAATCGGGTCGCGACATGCAAGCGTCTGGTCGTTACGCTGCAGGAATCTAGGAATGTGCCGGACCTACCTTCAATCCTCTCATGTGCGGCTGTTCAGCTTGGCTTTGTCCCGGAACGTCCCTAGCTAAGAATTTTTAAGAGGCTTTGCGACAACAGGAAGCAACGAGTTCAAGCGGATGCACGCCGTCATCTGACGGCTGATCCCGACCCTTGGAGTCTAGGAGGCCCACTGAAGAGAGAAGATGTCTCCAAGTTCCCGGCGTCGATGTTTCGGAGCTTAAGTCTGTGGGGGACCCTAAACCCTAAACCCTAAACCTTAAACCGTGACAGAGGCGGTGACGGGCGTGCGATTTTGCGACTTTTTGCCAGGAGGGCTAGCGCCTTCCACGGCCGCGGCCACCTTGGAGGTATGATGCAGCCAGGCCTTCCAAAAACCCTAAAATAATGGAAGATATACCCTAAACTATAGTAACTAGAGCAGAGGTCCCCAAGATGAATTAAGGTCTCTCTCCCTTCATTAAGGGGTTTTGGAAGGTCTGGGCAGCTACCCGGTCGGGGCTGTCCTTTGGGACCATCGGGTCAAGGTCTTATGCCATTATGCAGCGGGCCCTGACGCAGAAACCGGTCTTTTCCAAGGCAATTGGAGTGGGAAGTGGGAAGTTGACCCTTCATAAACCCTAACACCCTAAACCTGAAACCAATCTGCAAATCCAAATCCAGGCAGAAGCTCAGCGCCGAACGACCACGGACGGCCTTCAAGCCCGTCACCTAAGCTCAGAACAAATGCACCATCTAGTGCTGAAGAAGGCTCCTCTTTCGGTCTTGAGGTGTAGGTCGTCGTGACAGGTCAGCAGGGGTGTAGGAGGGAGAGTGAGGTTTGAGGGCTTAGGGTTGGGTTCGAGGCTGACGATTCTGCGTTGGATTTCCAAGCAAGCCGACATTGAGATGCCGCCTCGGTGCATTGAGTGCCTGTCCCTGCCATGGAAGCTCTGCAGCTGAATAGTTTCGGCTCAAGATATAAGCCTAAACCCTACACTAATACAAACCTAAACCCCGGAAGCCCTAGAACCGATAGAGGCAGCTCAACTGCGAAGGTACTCAGATCGCTGCAGGAGCCTCCGAGGGCCACTTCCCACTTCATTTGTGCTCGTTCTTAGGAGGGCTAGGGTTTAGGGTTTAGGGCTGACTTCTCTTTTCTGTTGGTCCAGAGTCTGGTGCCACGACTAAGGCGTGTTGAGTTTCGGCATGTCTTTCTCCTGACAGGCCGCCTGCAGTTTTGGAGAATACCAAAAATGCCTTAATGATTAGAATAGGGGTTTTGCTGCATATTATGCTATAATGCTAATCAGGAACCCCCACTGCATCCCTTGCCGAAGCCTGACTTCGAAATGCAACTCGCTGACACTCAGTGCGACCAAATGACGAGTTCGGCTTCACGAGCAGTTTCTGCACACAGCCTTGGGCAGGCCATGAGCTATGAGCTGCGTACAATCAGCTTGGCGGAGATTACTGCTCTCGTCCGGCCGAATCTTGTACAAGACTAGGTGGCTAGTATTTGGTGTTGCGCTGAAGGAATTGAAAGACGCCCCTCCGATGCACTCGCAGCTCCGACTAGAACCTCCTGATGACACGAGCTGAGCCGCTGTTGAAGCTCGGAAAGTTTGCTGGTCGGACCTGGGCACGGGTGCTGCAGTATTTGGCGCCATGCACCCACGAGCAGCAGCAGAACTGTTTCAAACCAAACCCGAGGCCTCAATGCCGACAAAATGGCACCTTTACCGGTCACGTGCTGCCTCTAAGCCTTGCGATGTCGTGCCACAGGCAGCTCCACTTCTGAAAGCCTTGACTTTATGCGCCGAGCACTCAAGCCTGCCTTATGCAGTTTGCAAACGGAGGAATTCAGTTAACCGATTTGGGGAATCGGAGCTTCTAACCCCTAAACCCTAAATCCTAAACTCTAAGCCCTAAACCCTACTCCCTAAACCCTAAGCCCTAAACCCTACTCCCTAAACCCTACTCCCTAAACCCTAAACCCCAAGCCCTAAACTTAAACCCTACTCCCTAAACCCTAAACCCTAAGCTCTAAACCCTACTCCCTAAACCCTAAACCCTAACACTGGATCTCCAAGTCTCCCTCAGGCCCAGGGTTTCACGACTTTGGGGTTTTCCTGCTTTCGGATCTAGATGTAGCCATGTGGTAACCGTTTAGCGTTTAGGGTTTAGGCTTTAGTGTTTAGGGTTTAAGGCTTAGGGTTTCGGGCCCAGGGCTTAGGGTTTAGGGTTTAGGGCTTAGGGTAGGAGGCTCCTCCACTCCGGGTTATGCCCGACACAGCCCTATGCGCAAAGGGCCTCCAGGATCTATGCGCATATAGGCACGTGGCGGATCAGAGTTATCTGGCTTGCACATGCTTTTTATGCGAGATGCCGTAATTATCCATATGGCCAACCCCCTTAACCGCCATAAATCCCAAAGATCCTAAACCCTGAAACCCCAACGCCGAAAACCCTAAACCCTAAACCCGAACCCCTAAACCCTAAACCCTATAATCCCTAAGCCCTAAACCCTATAATCCTTAAACCCTAAACCCTAATAAACAACACCTTCCACTTTCAAGCGCCGGTGACGAAGCCTCCGGCCTTGAGCCGCGGCGTCCGCATAGCCACCACCGGCGGCCTCTTCCTTCGCCTTCTTTCCGAGGGGTTTAGGGGTTTAGGGGTTTAGGGGTTTAGGGTTTAGGGTTCTTTCTGGGGGTTTAGGGTTCAGGGTTTAGGGTTTAGGGTTGGGGCTTCAGGGATCAGGGTTTAGGGTTGGGGGTTTGGGGATCGGGGTTTAGGGTTTAGCGTTTGGGGCTTAGGGGTTTCGGTTTGGGGTGTTTAAGCGGCTGAAGCGGGGATTGGGGTCTTGCGGCTTTCAGGCTTTAGAACTGTAGGGAGCTGGGTGTAGGGGGTCTTGTGGCGGAGGGGCTTCAGGTTGAGGATTGGCAACTAATATCGGGGCCAAAATAAGTAGAATAGGGTTTTGGGGTATGTATTTTTCTATAGTTACAGTAAGGAACCCCCAAAAGTGTACAGGTAATTATGAAGGCCCCTATATTAAGTATGGGACAATGTCACTCTACAGCGGCATGGCAGCCGCACAGCAGAGACATCTGAGCCACGGTCAAGACGCTAGCCGAGCAGGTTTACGAACGAGCTAAAGCTACCCTAGCCGACTAGGTTCCTATTGTAAACCCTACTATGTAACCCTTAAACCCTAAACCCTAAACCCCAATAGCCCTAATATGTAACTTCTGGGACCCCACAAAAAAGGGCAGGTTACCGGTAGCTTAAGGTGAGGCCTCGGTGCTTCGGCATGGCTAAACCCGACGGGCCCAGAAGTCCCGAGCCCAAGTAGCCTTCAGCCCTGGGTGACAAGGCAGGGGCCTCAATAGTATAAGGGGCCCCAAAACCCTACTCTAATGATTAAGGCCTCTATATTACCCCAAAAACCCTGAACCCTCGAAGCCCTATACTCCAGAGGCACCAATAACCCCATGAAACCCCCTGTGCCTCGTGTCTCTAGTCCGTAAAAGCACGACGCAGCATTGTCTAGAGCAATTCTTTTCCAATCCGAGATGTTCCTTGATAAGATAGTTTAGGGTCAAGGGCTCGGAATTTAGGGCTTAGAGGACCATAAACTCACTCAAAATATGCTCTCACCCCAATGTCATCATCCAAACCAGGTGGACCGCCAAAAACCCTAAACCGCAAAAAACCACCCTAAACCCTAAACCCTAAACCGTGGCTCAACTTCCCAAAAATCTTCCAACACATCGCCGGTGCGGCTTCGGCTACGGGCCCGAACTGAAACATCTCCCCCGTCCGGCAGCCAATGCGTACAAGATTTTGGGATGAAGGTGCCGGGTTTAGGGTGTAATGTAGGGGCCTTCATGATTCGAATAGGGTTTTGGGGTCAATTCTACTACAGCTATATAGCAAGGAAGCCCCAAAACAGTGCTGGTAGTTATTTCGACCCCTAGATTAGAGCTTTTGGCAGTGACACATCATAAACATCATGCGGTTGAGGAAAATGATCCTGACACGTCTGATTCTTTCTAACGAGACGAACCACATTCGGCTAAGATAAGGGCCTTGAGAATTACCTATACCATTTTGGGGGATTCCTTCTTATGATTGTAGCATACTATCCCCCCAAAACCCTACTCTAGTTGTTAAGGCCCCTACATTACGCCATCCTGAGGCCCCTACCGATCCCAACTGCTAAGCCCTAAACTGCAAAAGCCCCACATCCGCACCAGAAAGAAAGAACACAAATTCCGATGTCCTCCGTGAGCAACACCGACATGCAGTCGAGATGCCGTCTCCGTTACCACCTTGGCTGAGGGAGATGAGCTTCATCGTTAGGGCAGCAGCAACAACAGCAAGAATCCTTGCTGCACAGGTGCGAAAAAAGCACCAGCAGCAAGCCACAAGAATAGCAATGCAAAAGCAGCTAGTTGCTGCCCATGAAAAGGTCCTTCTCAAGAGGATAGCATGGGAGATGTGTGAGTTGCACTCGACGGATTGACAAGAACATTCTCCGTACATACGCCTCGCTGTCGCTGTATACTCCTAAACCTAAAATCTCAAACCCCAAACCCCGAAACCCTAAACCCAAAGCCCTAAACCCTAAACCCTAAATCCTAAGCCCTAAACCCCAAAACCCTAAACCCCAAAACCCCGAAACCATCATATGATCTCCGAAACGACATCTTGCAGAGTGGCGGAGCGGAGACCCGGCATCGACATGGCCCAGAGAGAGGGCCTGGGAGGGCGGTCTTCAGCGGGGCTTACCCATAGGCCCCTAAGTAGTTCCTAATTGTGGTTTATATTTAGAATCCTATAAGGTAGTCCCAAAACGGAACTACTTAGAGGCCTATGGGTAAGTGTGCCTAGGAAGCCGAGCAGATTCCGTCGGGTTTCATCTGCACGGCTTCATAGGACCTGACTCGGATTGATGCAAGGTTTCGGGGAACCCCCATATACACCCCTACGGCGCGCCCTTACAAAAAAACGCACGACGAACACCCTCATCGAACCGGGGGGGGCGCAGGAGCCCAGGAGCTATGCTCTCCCAGAGCCAGGAGAAAAAAGCCGTAATGGTAGGTAGAGAAACTCCTGACCGCACGGGAAATTCCATGCCAAAGAACTAGACCTTGGCGCCTTTTTTTGTGTATCGCAGAGCTGTTGGAGCACGTGGGCTAGATTTTCGATCAAGGGTTGAAGGCTTGGCGGCTTACAGGTTTGGACTTTAGCTAGTCAGACCTAGTCACTAGTCACTACTGGGAGGCTCATGGGTAGGTTATCAGTGGGCTATCAGTCCCTTAATATGGGTTCGTTATAACCATACTTCTCCTACTTCTACACGCTAGTACTTATAACACCCTGAAACCATGAACCTCCAAGAAGTCCGCGACATCTGAACAGGGCTTGGCTGCTCACCCGGCTGCTCCCCCTGTTTAGGGGCTCCGGGTTCGAACGCCTCTGACAGCAACTAAGATCTTGAGGGTGTAATCTCAATTTGAACTCCAGCATCTGCACCCTGCTCATACAGAGGTTCGACTGACGAGTACTCGTATCCCCCCAAAGGTCGCTGTATGAGTAGACTATCAAGACTCAAGGGCCCCTTCTAGCAAGCCTTCCGACCTAAAACCCCATTAGACTTCATTCTGATTCTAATTGTTAAGGCCTCTGTAACAAAGCATCACCATTACACCCTAGAGAAAACACACAGCTTCAAGTATCAAGGGCCCTGTTTTAGCCCCGGAGAAGCCCTGAACCTAAACCCTAAACCCCTAAACCCCTAAACCCTAAACCCCTAAACCCCTAAACCCTAAACCCTACTAAAACCCTAAACCCTAAACCCCTAAACCCTAAACCCTCAACTTCGCATCCCCGGGCTTCCGACCTTCAGCGCCGTCCTCTGCTCCTCGACAGGGGACTTGAGGTATTTGGGGCCTGGGGTCCCTTAAACCCTAACAAACCTTAAACCCTAAACCCTAAACCCGAAACCTTAAACCCTGAACCCTAAACCCTAAAGGTTTAGGGTTCAGGGTTGGCCCGTCAGGGCCGTAAAGTTGCGGGTCTTCGGGCGTGAGGCTTTGATTTGTGCATCATCAAGCTGGTTGATGTGAAGAACTCCGGATCCCGGTTTAGGGTTTTAGGGTTCAGGGCTTTTAGGGGTTTAGGGTTTGGGGGTTTAGGGTTTAGGGGTTTAGGGTTTAGGGGTTTAGGGTTTGGGGGTTTAGGGTTTAGGGGTTAGGGTTTAGCAGTTTAGGGTTTAGAGGTTCAGGGTTTAGGGTTTAGGGGTTTAGGGGTTTAGGGGTTTAGGGTTTAGGGTTTAGGGTTGAGCTTAGGCTGCCTGTCTCCGTTGAGAACTAAACACACGACCTAAATCCTAAGCCCTAGACCACACTAGACCACACTGTCTTTGAGTTTACGTCGCAGATTTCGAATGACTTTGGACATGACCCGCAACGTCCATGGCAAGGAAAACAAAGCAATGCTGCATCATACTGTACAGCATTGCGGCACAGAAAATGACTTTGTCTGCAGTTAGGTGCGAAACAACATCAAGCCTCTGCTCTCACGACGAACTTGGACCAATCAGGCAAGTGGCATTTGCATGAGGGTTCCCTCCTCCAAGTTATGGTCGAATGCTCCAAAGCTCCCGAACATGCCCAGTGCAGCTCAAGTAACCACCAAAGGCATCTCGAGCACATCCAGGAGGTACTGATAGACGATCCTCGACGCAGAACTAAGAAAAAAAGCACAGAATTCAAACCCCTGAAGCCCCCAAAACTCAAAACCCCTTGATCCCCAAACCCTGAATCCTGAAGCCACAAAACCCCCCAAAGCCCCCGCTCCCCAAAGCCCCCACTCCCCAAAACCTGACACCCTGAGCTGCGAAACCTTCGTCGGAAGCTTTATGGCTCAGGGTTTTTGGGGGCTCCGGCCTCAGGGTCGGCATACCCAACTTTTAGGGGTTTGGGGTTTAGGGTTTAGGGTTTATCACAGGTATGTTGACACCTACATGTCTGCATATCGAACCTTAAAACCCAGCAGTCGCAACGAATCTCATTTAGGTGTCGCTAACCACCCAGAAAACCCTCAACCCTCAACCCAGGAGACAAGGAGCGGCATGAACTCCACGGGAATCAACGCAACCATGTCCACGAGCCTTTCTCAAGCGGGTACTGTAAGCGCCTTCATAGTTAGAATAAGGCTTTCGGGCTCCTTAATTTAATACTCTACTTACCATAAGGGACCCCCTTTTTTTTTGCTGAGTCGTGCTAAAGGACCCTACAAAGTCATGTTGTTAATCCTTTAGGCTCCCGATATCAACGGAATCCTATGGTCCGGAGCTTTTCAAGGAACCCGTAAGTTAAAGAAGCCAGCGGTCCACAATGCTGGCCGACATTCCTGTCCGACATCTCCTTTTGGCTTTGCTAGCTTACCTACATGCACGCATGCAAGCACTAGTAGCTAGCAATCAGAACAAATAATGACCAATCCTATCCGAAAGCCATCGACGATAATGACGAACTGAACAAGGTGCAGGAATCTCAGTTTTGAGTCTAGGAGTCTCGGATCTCACCATCCGAGGCGTAACGAGAAGCTCTCGGCTTTCCAGAACCCGCTCTGTCCCAGACCGACTGCCTTCAGAGTGCCGAAAGCTTTAAGCCCTAGCTCAAGCCGAACATAGGGACCTCACGGGTTCGAAGAGGGTTTGATGTCTTGGGCATGCGCCCGCCCCCCCACCCCGGAAACTCGAAGCCCCATAAAATTTTTCAACCATACAAGTGCGGATATAAGAGATCCTGCGAAAGTATGACAAAAAGACAAGAAGAACAAAAATTGAGAAGGAAGCGCGGCAACCCACTGGTGCTTGCAGGGAAGAGCTGGGGTGTCAAGGGCTTGGGAGGGTTTGGGTCAAGCCAAGAGCTAATATATAGGGGCCTTAAGAATTAGACTAGAGTTTTGGGGGGGTATGCTATACAAAAACTATAAGAAGGACACCCCAAAAAAGTATTGGTAACCATTAAGGCCCCTTAATATTAGGAGTGTTGGGACTTCGGGGGTTGGGACTTGGCGGGGCCCAAACTCCCGCAAAACAATTCAACCCTGAACACTAAGGGTTTAGGGTTTTAGGGTGAGCCCTACAACCCTTAACCCTAAACGTGAAAACACAAAACCCTGATCCCTAAACCCTGAAACGGGAACCCCCCCCCCCCCAACCCTAAACCCCCAACCCTGAAACACAGAACCCTAAATCCGAATATAGGGGCCTTAAGAACTAGAATAGGGTTTGGGGTACATTATACTATAACTTTCATAAGGAACTCCCAAAAAGTTGTTGGTAATTATTTAGGCCCCTACACTACCCTTCAAACCCTAAACCCTAAACCCGGTAGCCCTTAACCCTAACTCCTAAACCCTAAACCCTAGACCCTAAACCCCTAAACTAAACCCTAAACCCTAAACCCTAAACCCTAAACTCCCTAAACCCCCTAAACCCCCTGCACTTCCTACACCCCCTAAACCCCCTAAACCCCCTAAACCCCCCAAACCCTAGA
>CAJNJA010015626.1:0-11674 GCA_905231915.1 Symbiodinium necroappetens | reverse complement strand
CTCTCAGCCGCCCTTCCGACCCGCCCGGGTCGGAACTGAATCCACCGGGTGGAGTGAGTGGGAGAAGAAATCTCACGGTGAACGGCCTTTCTTTGAAAAGTTCGCACAGCACAAGCTCAAGTTTCGTTGGAGACGCGTCTCCCACTGCACATGCTACCATGTGACAGAGACGAGACTTTTCCTCCATCACGCCAGGAGTTGTTTGGCAAGAGATGATTCTCATCTCTGGAAGTGAAAGGAGATTCTAAGAATGCTTAGCATTTGAAGAGCGCTTCTTCAGCACTGAGCATCAGAGGTTTCACTGAGAGCCGAAGGCACTTCATTCTGCAAAGCACAGGTTTGTGAACCTTGGCTCTCAGCCGCCCTTCACGTTTCCATCCTAGCTCCAGCCGTTGTAAGAAAAGTTGCTGCTTGACTAGCCAGAGAGGTTTGCCACTCCTCCAGTCGAAGATGCGCAATGGTAGCCACTGCATCTTGAAGGTAGACTCTTGCAGAGGAAGTGGAGGCCCAGCGTCCGCGCAATAGCGTACGCTCCATGCTCTGGTAGGAAAGAAAATCCCAAGTGGCGCCGCCTCTCCGTAAGGAGTAAAAAACATTAATGTTGAAGGCGCTCAGATGAGATTCGGAAAGAAAAAGCTTGAAGCAATTGCGAAAGAACTCTGGGCCACATGTCAAGACCATCTGTTCACTGTGCTTGCCTGCACAAGCGCAGCGGAGCCAGTGGACAGCCACTTTACTATTGATGACCACCATCTCTTCTTGTCCAGTTCTCTTCCCGGCTTTTGTGAAGCCGAGCCGCAGAGATGCTTTGGACCCGTAGAAGGTCACGTCAGAAACGCGAAGCTGGTACAATTCTCCACTTCGGAGGATGCCGTCAAAACAAACTAAAAGACCGGCAGCAATTTCCAGGAGGCGCAAAGCAGCAGCCATGCCTGCCATGCCTAAGACTAGGAGCGGACTCAGAGGGAGAACTCTCATAGGCGGTCCCACGCGCTGCCACACCTGAACCAGCTTCCAGGCCTGCTTCAATTTGCCCTGACACTGAGGCAAAAAATATTGCAGCCCAGCCAGCCCATCGCTGGCAAGGCCTTTTCGCTGTCCATCGGCATGCAGGTATTCCACCCAACGCGCTGCCGCCTCACACAGTTGACTAGTTCGCGTGGCAGCCAGATCGGCGTCTGCCAAAAAGACCAGAAAAGACAGGACAGCTTGAGAGTAGCGCAGGCGCATCCCGGTACTCACCATTTGCTCATGAAGCGTCAGTCTCGGCCGTCGCCGCGGAGCGCATTGCCGGGCCATCTGCTGGGAATGTCGGCAGGGTTGTTGCCTGTGTATACATAGGCGACGGACAAAACCAAACCCCCAGCTAAGCACAAGGCGTTGAGCACCGTTAGAGAGTGCTGCAGGCGTCGACTGCTAGTTCGCCCTTTTTAGCGATTACAGCACAGACCACCTGTGAGTCTAGCAGCAGCATCACTCTACGATCAAGATTGTCAGAACGACGCATACGCCACTTGACCGAGTTGACCACAGCCTGCAATTCAAGAACATTAATATGGGCCACATGATGCCACGGATATCCATGTACACGTGCCCATTTGAACAGCTGACTTTGCATGCCACTGCGCGGCCAGGCTTTAGCTCTGAAAGGTACCCCCGCATCGATGCGCACATCTGTTCCCCCCTTTTCAGCGACTCTCAAAAAATGGGTCACAAGCCTTGCTGTTTCAGCACATGCAGGGGGGCGTTTGCTTTACGAAAACACCACGTGAAAAAATTCTGCTTGTTGGCGAGCTCGCACAGACCCGTGGGTTGCTAGAAGTTCATCCATAAGCACCATGATTGAGAAAACACAGAATGTGCCTCCCATCAGCTGTTCGCCTACGAGCAATCGTTCCTCCCCTTTAAGTTTAGGGTGCAGACCCTCACTGAAGTAGTTGTCGTCGACGCCCAAAAGGCGTTCACGCTCCTCTAGCGTGGGTAGGCGCAAAAACCCATCCGGTGACGTGAGCATGTGTTCAGCCTCATAGTTGCTAACGTCAAACCGACATCCACCGGTCTGCCACCTAGAAACTGCCGCTGAGGAGGCCTCTGCATTTGTGGGCTCACAAGGTTGCGTAGTCCTACAGTGAGGTCGGGTGAAAACAGGCAAGAGGGCCTCGTTAGCACCAGTCCATGAGCTCCCCTCGTCAACTCAGGAGTCCCTGGGGACATGACAAGGCGGGAAGTGCCAAACGTAGTAGAGCCCCTTATCTTCCAACATCTCACCCGCCATAGTGCTGATGTCCCAAGTGACCCAGAAAAGCCTGGGGCGCCGCACCCAAGTAAAGCTCGCGGCGTCGACAAGGTAGGGCTTCAATCGCAATTAAAGCCTTGTTGAAGGCATCAACAGCTGCGTCAGGAATATCAGCAAGGTTTTCCACCATGAGATGCACTGGGACTGAAAAGGACCGCTGGAGGAGCTCGAAGATGCGAGGGATTTCTAGGAAAAGTCGTCTTTGCTCCTTGCTACAAGACGAATCCAAAATTTTGACACGGACTGGCCCCGACCAAAAGCACGAAATCGAGACGATATCCAACCGATGACACCAGTTTTGTATAATGCTTTCATCGATTTGTGTAACTCTCCCGAGCTCCAGTACCCCCGGGAACCTTGTGCGCGAAAGTCGAAGTTGCACTGGGCCTGTGGCTGACAAAGCGTAACCCTGCACCGCGCAGGCCAAACGTGTCAACCCACACATGACAGCACTAACACCATCACACAGAGAAATGACCAATACTCTAGGTCCTTTGGGATTGTGGCGCTGCAAACTTCCTGAAACATTCAGCGTCATATAAGGGGCCGCGTCCAACCGCGCAAGCAATTCTTCCCCTGCGGAAGTAAGACCAGCAGAGACACACATGCCTCCACCCTCAGTTGATGCATCTGAGCAAGTCACCAGCCCTGACACTGGCGTGCGCAAATCCATAACAGCAAGACTTAAGAGACAGGCTGCAGTAAGGAGTTCATGCGCATGTGAATCGGGAACCTTCCTAGGACGGCACCACATGGACTTGGGCCAGCATTTGTTCAGGAGACCCATGAGCAGCCGACGAAACTCAAAACATCGGGTAAATCGGCCGAGCACAACCATCGTCATCCGAGGCGAAAGCGACGGCCGTGACAAACACCAGATCATGAGCCACCCTGTTTCCATCATTTTGTCCCGCGGGGCACACAGGAACCCGTTGACTCCATCAATTTCAGCCCCCATGCGGATAACGCAGGGTTCCCTAATATGCTCCTTTTTCTCAGAGATGTCAACACCGATTCTATCATAGGCAAGCCGTTGACGAGCCTGAGTGGGTGACATGGTGTTGGCCATTGCCTGCCACTTTTCTCGGGGCAATCAAAATCGTCAAAATAATACTGAAACCACGTCCCTTGTTCTTCCACTGCACCTTTCGGCACGGGCTTGTCCCGCCGCCACTCCCCGCTGGGACACAAACCCGCTCCTACGGGCTCACGGGTCAACCCCGCAGGACGATGCAGATGCTGAAACAAACTCACCGCATTGATCCAGCCCATCAGGATAACAGCTGAAGCAACATAAATCGAAGTCACCTCAGGCCGTCCGACCAAGTGCCCTGCCACTGGCATCTTGAAAGCCATGAATTTTTGCCAAGCTTTTGGGAGCCTCCAAGCATAAAAAGCCCCCTTCTGATCATCACCTGACCAAAGCAAAAACCTCACCATGACCAAGTTGAATTGAGCTCCAATTACTTGAACCAGCCAATGTGGCAAGATCGCCAGCCATCAGTTTTTGCAGAGCATTGGCCGGGACGAGATTCATGATGAGCCGTGTCACCCGTTTCTCACCCGGGGCGGGTTCCCGCTCTTCTCCACAGCAAACACCCCATTAAGGACAGGATGATTACCCACGTGGAATATGTCCTCCAATGCGATGGGTTCGATGATGCCTTCACGGTAAAGCACTACCACGATGCGCTCCCATTCAGAGTGAGTCACGTTCATGGATGCTGACGGCAACGGACGTGGCCAGAACTCTGGACTCAACAGGGCTTGCATAGGATCACGAACCCAACGACCGACTTCACTGTCTGCCAAAGCCAAGGCGTCTAAGCTCCCAGCCACACCATCCTCCGGTAGTCCGGGGGCCAACTCCTCCAGACGAAGCGGCAATGCTTTGAGGACGGCGTCACCTGTGTAATCAACTTGTCGAGCCCGAATAAGCTCCGAGAAATTTCCCTCGGGTCGTTCCTTGAGTGGGTCCTTGGACCACCAGGCGCAACCCCTGGCCAATCCCGCCAAAGCAATTGCTTGACTGTTGGTCGTCATGTGATCTCACCGTTCAAAACGATGCCATTCAAAAGTCGCCACACTTGACAACAAGCTGCATTGACAGACTTCTTACGCTGCTGTTTGCAAAGCTTCCGCGCCTCATCCGTGCTCCAGACGATGACCCCTGAGCCGGACCGCTTGAGCTTTGTAACTAAGTTGAGGAGAGCACCAAAGGCAGTTGTATCTTGTTCTGACACTCTGCAAAACATATGATCTCCTCAGCTAATCCATGAAATGTCACATTAGGGGCCACATGAAACAAGTCAAAAAGTCTGTCAAGACCGGAGGCACAATCACCTCTGCCTTGACACGGAGAACTCACAGAGACTCCCGTCGCGACACCAGGGTTCACCGAGGACTCAGCACTAGCCCCGGCCACCAGCACCCTCACTGGCCCTCCCGGAGATGACTGAAGATCCGATCCTTCCATTGCGTCCTGCTTTCCCCCTCTCTCCGAGGAACTGCTTTGCGGGCCTTTGCCATAGCGCCGGTGCCTGCTGACTTCTTGCTGGCGCACGATCTGGGCTCTGGTGACGCACTCTCGGAGATCTCGAACGCTACCTGGTCGGCCTCGTCGGATTGGCAATCGAAGCCGAGTGATCGGGCGAGGGGAGAGCCTTCCCCTCCCCGGAGTCCCTAACGGTTGGCCAACCCCTTCTTCAAGAGCACCTCGCTCTTAGCCATAGTGCGGGCATACTCTGCCGCCCACCAAATCCTCCGGAAGAAGCTCCAAGTATTTCCCGAAGCGGGCATCTCCATCCCTAAGCGCCATGCTCAAACTCTTAAAGCGTTGCATGAACAAATCTCCCGCAGCATCAACCTTGCCCCTCAAGATCATGTCGAGGCCCAAGGCCAAGGTGCGCATCTCCCGAAGTCGATCCTCGGATTGGTGCTTAGCTGGGTACTTAGGAAGCAACACAGACAAGAGGTAGCGACTCACCACGGGAGCAACTCATCTCGTCTTCACCATACATGGTGCCAACCTGCTCCTGCATGTTCTCCAAGCCCTTGCACAACAGCTGCCCTGGCTGGTCCCGGGAGTATTTCCGAAGCTGCCGCCGCTTAGAGACCAAACTCGATGAACTCGGGACCTCAAAAGCCTCGTCAAAGCTTTCCTAAGCGCCTGGGCCACCTCGCTCGAGCGAGCTCTCTTCAACTTTGGCTTGAAAGTGCTAGCCGCAGCCTAGGCCTTGTCAGCAAGAACCTTTGCTGGCCCCAAGCGCCTATCTCCCACCTTCTCCTTAAGTCGGCTCCGCAACCCATCGAGTCGAGCCTCCAAGGGTCCTGCTGCGTCGCGGCGGCCTGAGCTCATGTGGGAGGTGTCCTCGAGCATGCTGTCCAATACATTAGCCGTCTCAAGAGCACGGCCTGCAGATCCTCGCCCCCGCTTCTTCTTCTGCTTGGTGACCTCTGGGACACACTCGTCATCCTCCTCTTCCACGTCCATCACCTCGTCCTCCAGGGGCTGTGTACCTGAAGGTTCCTTGCGGAGGGCGCGACTCTTCGCTGCGCAACCGGTAACGCTGCCACGAGGGAGTTGCCGTCTCAGAGGGGGCTTCCGTGCAACCTCAGCAATCCCTGTGTAACTGTGTAACCCAAGGAAACCAGGATTGTATGGGCATCTTCTTTGGACAGAGGACTCCACTTCTGGACATGAATCATCTTCCGGCCCTCCTTCCTCATGCAAGTCGAGAGGGCACACCGGCACAAGTGATGGGAGTAGTTCTTAGGCAACCCACCTGGCTCACCCTCATGCTCAATGTACCAGCGGTAGAACTCATTCTCGCATCCCAAGAGGTCAGCTCAATATGGGCACCCGTGTCTTCACAAGGATAAAACTTGTTGATCTTTCCTACAGCATACCCAAGAGCCTCATTTGAATCGCCCATGACCTGAAAGATGATGTAGTCCTCCAGGGTGGCATAGGCTTCCTCGAATTCCTCCATGCTCAACCGCATGCCCTGAGTGAGCAAGGGATAGCAACGGGATCGGAGGACCCTCCGCATCGACATCACGTCGACGCATGGGCCCACAAAAGCCGAAGCCCTAATCTATCTTCCCCCTCACTGGCCAGCACCAGCAACTCTAACTCCGGGACTTGAGAAGAAATCTCACGGTGAACGGCCTTTCTTTGAAAAGTTCGCACAGCACAAGCACAAGTTTCGTTGGAGACGCGTCTCCCACTGCACATGCTACCATGTACACACCCTGCATACGTACATACAGAGTCCATAATCATACATGCACATGCTTACGCACATACGCAGACATTCACACACACGCACCCACATCCGCACATAAAAGAAGACATGTACATACATACATACATACATACGTACATACATACATACATACATACATACGTACATACGTACATAATCATACATAATTGCATGCATACATCCATCCATGCAGGCATACGTACATACGTACATACAAACATACATACAATCGCACATACACAAACATCCATGTACACACTCCAGGTAGACAGACATGCAGACAGACGTGCCTGCAAACATACGTGCAGTCATTCATCGATTCCTTCTTTTTTCCTACCTTCCTTCAGTCCTCCTTCCCTCCTTTCTCCATCCATGCACTCACGTGTCCATGTATTTCTCCGTCCATCCATCAATCCATTCATGAGTCTACCTCTGCAACTCCCAAAGCCAGGCTGATCCGACACACTGTGGCACCGATTGACTCGCGGGATCCATCACTAGCCGCCGCGGCACCTCAGTAGCGAAAACAAAGCGACTGCCAAGTGACCCTCTATGGGTGCTGTCCCAGGTCGTTGGAAAGACTTCTCGTGTAGCCGGGACACCATGGCATCGTCCGGAAGTGTCAAGGAGGCGTCTCCTGCCATCAAACTCCGGCTTGGTCGAACGAAGTCTCTGGTCTGGAATCAGATGGGGTCTTCGGCACCCTGGCGTGGCACCCCTGTGCGGGCCCTCCTCCTATCCCAGGATTCAGCGGCATTGACATAGCCTGACCGTGCTCGAGGCTTGCCGACACAAAATGCCCACAGGCCTTGACCATGGCCATGATCACTTTAGCCATGTGGCGGCTGAGCTGTTCTGTCGCAAAGGCTGCAGGGGACCTGCCATCGTTGCACAAGTTACCATAATGGCGTGTGCACAGAATGCCAATCGCTCATGCGGCTTAGCAATACCAACAACGTGCACCAAGACAACTTCTCATAAGCTGCCGATGGTATGGACCTCGTCGGCTAGGCGAGGAAGCTTGGCGTGGCCCATAGTAATCCTCGCTCGTGAAAACGTTGCAACTACCGTGTAACCAGCCCTTCTTGCAGCAGGGTCCTGCGGAATCAACTCAAGCGGAGCATCCTGAAGCAAGCAGGTTTGGAACGGAGCATGCGGTCCGCCTCCTTGTCACTTGCCGAGGCACAGTTGGAGAGCTACCGCCCGAAGCCTGGGCAGGACGTTAACGTGGCGACGGCGACCTCTTATGCACCCGTGCAAATTGAGGACTTCGCCAGGCCAACATGATGGAGCCTAAAGGAGCTTGGCGACATTGATGCCGAGTTGGCATGAAGGAAGCCTGGATGCCTGTTAGCCACGAGGAGGCACGGAAGAGCTTGCAACACGATCTGCGACAAACGTCCCTCCGTCTGCTCTGAAGCGAAATTAAAGCTTCAGGAACAGTGAGAGTGTGTACGATCACTGCACTCACCTATGAGCAGACCTGCCGTCGGCGGACAGTGCCATTGAAGACGAACTTCGAATATCGTCTGCTGCACCTCTTGCGCTTTTGGCTTAGGGCTATGGTCTTTGTTCAACCGCGTCTGCAGACATGCAAGCATCGAAACTGCCTGGAGGCAGACGCAGAGGAGAGGCCTGGGTCAGAAGCTCTGCCACTAGTGTTGCTATTACAGCAGTGTTGCTATGTTGTTGATGTTGCTAATGTATCAATTGCATGTGGCTAGAAATACTTTTGCTAGCCCTTCCCCCATATTGAAAAGCCCAGCACAAGAACTGAAGTTCGTTCTGGCTCGCAGCTGATACCCGGTTGGCCACAGCAGGTATAGAGAAAAGGGTCCATTGACCCTAAACTCCTACTCCCTACATTAAAACCAAACTCATGTTGTGGAATCCTTGTTGTCAAACGCTCTACTACCAGCAATGTGACCGACTGTGACAGCATGGTTCTTGCAACAGCTCGTAACTACTTTCGTTGCACTGCTGTCATTCTTGTTACGATTCTGACGCCCAGTCTCATTGGTGGCAACGCAAGAGTATCTGGCATCTGCCGCCATCTGCACAAAGGGCCCGGCCCCGGGTCCAGCGCTGCCTGCGATTAAGCAAGTGCGTATCTTGGTGTAGGGTACAGGGAGCAGTACGGAGCAGTAATAGCAGTAAAACTGAACAATCACCGCCACAAGCATGCAAAGTGACGACCATCACTCCTTCTCTTCGAGTTCTCGCTCTCGCCACTACCGCCGCCGTCACCATCCTTATCATCATCACCATCATTGTCCTGCTCATCCTTATCGTCGTCGGCATCATCACCTACTATGAAGCAGAGGCGCAGGCCTGCAGCTGCTGTGGGCATGGCCCCATCCGCTCCAAAGCCGCTCGGGCTGGTGGGGCTCGCAGGGCCTCTGAAGCGCAGAGCGCAGCATGGTGCAGCAGATGTTACAAAAGTGCACCTGAAAGGCCGAACACAGAGAGGCTCGAGCTCCCAGTTCCTGGTGCGGCTCTGGATCCCTGGAAGTTGGATTGCCTTGTCCTGCCTTGGGCCAGAGGAGTGCTGTGCATGCCTGGCACCGCCTCGAACCTTACGACGCCCATAGACTCACCTGCACTGCTGCTGTTCTGCCAGAGTCTACTCGAACTGAAGCATCCTCGGGCCTACGAGCCCCGATGTCGAAGACGCTGTCCTCCCAGGCCATGGGATTCGAAAGCACTTGGCTGAAGTGTCGATTCCACACGGCCTTGGCCCAGCCAGCGACTCCTTCGGCATGCCTGGCCAGGGCCAAGCGCTGCCTCCACGCCTCTGAGTCCCCTGCAAAAGTCGAACGGGCGCCTGGTGGTGTGCCCTGCCTGCTTAAAGAGTCTAGAGCGCACACGCAGGGTCGCGTGCCGATGTGGACACTCTTCCTCTCTGGCCGAAGCTGGCGCCTCTGTCCGAAGAGCTGCGGGCCTGTTTCTGATACGGGCAGTCTCTGTACGTACCAGCGGTCGGCGATGCAGGTAAGTCGCCTGTAGGATTGGCCATTCCCCTGAAAAGTCGAAAGCACGAGAAGCCGTCAAGATCCGCCAGGCAGAGTCGGTTTATGGCCGTGCCTTGCTGGAAGACCGCCGGACGGGCCCGCGCTGCTCGCAGGCCCCGCGGCGACGAGAGCACCTGGCCTGAGCTATCAAGGCGTTCGGCTTCTTTTTTGTTCTTCCGCTGGAAATCTGAGACTCTTGGCTTGCCAGTAAATCCAATGCCTTGGGTCACAAAATGCTGCCCCAGCGTGCATGAGACGTCTTGGGCCCCAAGCCTGATCCCGGCATTCCGAGGGCGTGGACCAGCGGAGGCGTGCCTTGCCTGTTTGGGCCCGTCCGGCTCTCTGCGCCTCTGCTGACAGACTCAATGGCCTCGAGTTGCCGCCAATTGTGGGGCTGCCCATCATGGGGCCGCCCATCATGGGATTGCCCATCACGGAGTTGCCCATCATGGGACTCCCTGCTGATTCACTGGCAGGCACTTACAAGCATCAGCGTCAGCACCAGCCTGAAGAGCGCATGCCCAAACCAGCCATACTGGCCGTACCCTGCCTGCGAAACACTCCATGTAGCTGCAGCCCCTTTTAGTCGCAGCCGTTTTGAGCTCTGATCCTGCTGAAGCTCTGCGTCATAGACCGCTGGGGCGATGCATCTGGCACATGGAAGGCTCGGTGAAGCCAAGCTTTTCAAAAGATGAAGCCTCCGGAGAAGGTCATCGAGCCCTGGGACGTCAGGAGCCTCGGAAAGAGGCACGCACTCCGAGACCACGAGCACACTCCGCGATGCTGCAGAACCCCCGACAGCATCGCCATCGCGCTGCTAACACGACTCTGCAGGACGAGTGGCCGAGGACCGCCGGGGCTCGCGGCAGAGCCATCTGCCAAGTCGCAAGCTGTCAGCGAAGAGTCCGTCGCTTCTTACGGAGAGAGTCCCTGCCTGTAAAGGTTTGGCCCATCTGGAAGCTTCCCTGCCTGCGAGGCTTGAGACTTGCCGAGAACACCTGGTCTAGCCTTGCTACCCTTGCGCCCAAGGCAACAGGGGCTGAGACAGAAAAGAAATGAGAAGAACATGTGATGGATGTGTCTCTGTGCCTGCTGAACCCTCCGGGAGCTGGAGTCGCTGGAGTACCATCTGCGGACAAGCGACGGAGAAACATCTTGCTAGGGTCAGATACTGCCAAGCCCCCGCAATATCGGCAAGCTCTAGAGCCACGACATCGCTGCAGCACTGGAACTGATCTTACCCGGCAACCTCCCATGCCATAGCCATAGCCATAGCCCATGCTTGCATCAGGAGTGTACCTAGGATGTCAGGATATGTCTGGGCGTTCTACGAACTCGCATGCCGCAACAATTATCAAACCGGCTCTCTGGGATATTGGACCACTCCTGCGTGTCACCGTACTGTAAGCGAACGCCACGGGGCTTCCGACCTTAGGGTTGCGAGAAGAAGTCTCCGACAGAGTCTCGGAGTCATGGAGGATTCTCCTTGGGGCCTCGGCTCTCCGGGGAGGAGGGCGCGCGCCTGGCCAAATCGAATACGGCACGGATTCGTTTTTGTCACGTCGTCCTGCCTCAGGAATTGCAAGGCATTGGCCGCCTGGAAGCTGCCTCGGCGTACAAAGAAGCCTTCCTAGAAACGCGGAAGAAGAAGCATTAAGCATCTCAGCTGCCGGCTGCCGACATGCTGATGGGCTTGATTCTGTATGTGCTCTGTCTTCTGACTTTTGAGCTTTGCATCCTAGCGGCCCAAACTGCTAAAGAAACGAAACTTGCAGCACCATCACCCGTCGAATGATGAAAGCAATTGGCAATGTCACACCGGAAGGCCCCCTCCCACTTGAGTATGGCACGCACGCACGCACGCACGCACGCACGCACTCACACACGCACACACAGAGAGGAGTGTTCTCATGCGATTTGCCAACTTGAGAGCCACGGGCTGGGACGAAAGCTCTAGCATGGGCAGGGCTGGCGACACGGAGCTCACACGAAGAGACACAGAAGCGAATTTCGGTTGCGGGCCCCTGCTGCACCGCCGAAGCTCGCCGCAGCTGTTTTTCACAAGGTTTGAGTTTGCTTCTCGCTGCTGCTGCCATTAC